>JAUMHB010035677.1:0-20062 GCA_032359685.1 Pittosporum tobira | reverse complement strand
GGATTATGATTTTGAGCATTATATAATTCTCAGGTCCAAAATGACCAACATGCCCTTTGGCACAACTATTGTCAAAATGACCAAAATGCCCTTGGCATTAAATTACTATTTTAACTCCGTCCTTCAAGACGTAATTGCGAAACATAATTCGACTTGAGAAATAACAACAAGGAAAATTTTTATTTATTAAATTATTCTCAAATATCTGGGTTCTCACACCAATCATGTTATATACTTTAAATAAAACATACTCTATTCTTCTCATAAAAAAGGAGTTTAATTGATTTTTATTTTTTTATTTTTTTTGAGGGTCAAATTGATTACTTTTTGAATCAAAATTACTATTATTCTTTAAGTATATAGATAAAAAAAATTATATACCGCTAAATCCATTGATCGTTTGTTATAATACTTAAATATATAATGTTAATTATTAATTTTAAAATTAGTTAATTTTATCACAAAAATAATCAAAGAAATCAATTTTTATAAGACGAGGGAGTAGAAGCTAAATATGTAGTAAAATTTGGAGTATAGATATCATTTCCAAATAAAAATTAATCTTATCAAATGAACTTCAAGTTTATATTGACAATCACATTTTATCACGAGGTTTATTCTCTGGTCATACGACCCAAAAAATGAATATATATATATATATATATATATTACATACATTTGTGGCAGTGATTTGAGATCTTAATGCCACATAGTCATCTTTAGGCTTACAAGTACCATCGAACTTCTAGATGAAAATCTCAACTACAAAAAATTCTAGCAGGTATCCGTCCTACCAAACTAGTAAAGCACAAACAGGTCCATACCAAGGTCTCGGTTTCCAACTTTATCCGAAGAATATATCAGTGAAATAGGAAACTTACAATCTTCCCGAAATAGAGAGTTTATGGCAACACAAGCTCTACTTGATGAAAGACAAGAATTTGGACTGAAAAAAATTACGCCCTTTTTTTCTTTTTCTTTTTTTGGTTGAGAGACCAAAAAAAATATTTATGCTTCTCATTATACACAGTACGCTTCTCAACTTTGCGCATATCCACATAAAATCATAGCTGCAAGCCTCAAAGCTTATACGGAGAGAGATGCACCATTGTCCGTCATTGTAAGATTAAGTATCATCGCTGCTGCCTTTGGAACCCTGTTGCATAATGATTTGGAATAATAAGGAACAAATAATAATGCTCCACTGATAATTTCAGATTATAGTTCTTAAAAGAAGATAAAGAAGTATAACTTAGACAAATTTGTTAAAATTAAAGCTCACTCTCATATTTATGTCATACATTTACGTTGTCACTTTAAAATACCTAATTTGTTAAACTTTAAGTTGTGAGATTTAACTGATGATGACTTTATTTGTATGTAAAAAGAAATTTTCATTAACATATTATGTTGATCATTTACACAAACTATTAATCCTAATATTTTCATGTCATAATAATAATAAAATTAAGGGATAACTAAGCTGGGCTGTGAGAGTTCGATGTTGGCTGGCATCCCTAGAATAAGCTTATTTAGTCTCGTTTGCTAAATAGACCTTAAAACGGAAAAGTTCAACAAAAAAAGTAGCTAGCTTAACTGACTGAGTTCATTTGCGGTCTTACTTGTAAGATAGATATGTTGGAATGGATTATAACAAGTTTCTGGAAAACTATAGATTGGATAACTAGCATATGAAGAAAAGGATAAAATAAATAAATACCATGTCTCAGGCTGCTATATATAGAAGCTGAACTACCAAAGCATGACTCGAGCATCTCAGTGTTAATCACACCCGGATTAGCACAACAATTGCCACTCCACTGGGCAACTCTTTTGCCACCGATTTGGTCAGACCCTCTACTGCCCATTTTGAAGCCGAATATGGTGCTACCTGTTAACGTTTACTTCAAATTTAGTAATACATAAATAAATAAATAAACTCTGTCAATAATTAAGTCAGTAATACATTCAGTCTGGAGAAGAGAACCCTGATTCAAATAGGTACTTTAACACCAAATTACCCAGGTCATCTTGCAACTAGATTGCAGTGACTATACATGGATAAGGTTCCTAATCTATTTATGTGGTGGAGATCATTAACTTGCGAAATTCAGAAATAAATCCTGCCGACTGAGGTTCATCAGGAAAGCAAAATCATATGAAATGTTCCTGGTACTAAAATTCTAGTCCCATGATTGAAAAGTTTATATATAACCTCCTCCCTCGCCTTTTCATTTATCAGTCCTAACCCTGCTCATTTGGATGGGCAATTAATGTGTTAATATCGTGGTGATGCTGCAGTTAATTTTTAAAAAATAAAAAAATATAATAAATTGTAGCAAGTTCCCTGTTAAACGACTTGCTTTTGCAAAAAGAATATAAGGATATGTGCAGAATATCATACAGACTCCTTAAGATGATTAACATGAGGCACGTAAAAGATAAAATTCATTACAAATAGGCATATGTGCTACTTCTTATGTTTACCTGCGCGGCAGCAGATCTTCCCCATCCAGATGACATATTGACAATGACTCCTTGTTTCCTCTCACTCATAAGAGGGATGAAGTAACGCAACATATTTGCTATTCCTTTTACATTAGTATCAATGACAGTATCAAACTCTTCCACTGGTACCTCCCAATGTTTGTTGTTTTTATTGATTGTACCTGCATTATTTACTGGCAAACACCAATGTTTGTGTCAATATACACTTTGATTTTTATGGTGAAATGTTAATGAAGTAAATGAAATGACCATGTCTTTCCATTAAAGAAATGAAGAACGTAGAAATAGCAAGTAGCAAGGATAATTTGATCTCATCTTCCACTAGAATATACACCTAATAGTGGTTTGGAGGAAGTAACAAGAGTTTCATGTTCTTGGTAACATCTCATTGAAGTTATATTAAGGTGAAGTGAAAGATCATAAGCTTCCCCCATCTTCCTTCAACCTTCAATGGAGGACCTAATCAATAACAAATTCGGCTATGCTTGTGCTCCTAGGTGGATATGTATGTTGGTGAAACCATGTTTTTTCAAGTTTAATCTCCACACCGATGAGATACCTTGTATTTTTGCAAAATCAATAAAACATGGTACAATAATGAAGTCTAACCCTCAAATAGTATTCAATATGCCCTTGTGGAATCTGAAATTTTACTTAGGTAACAACCACAAATTACATGGCATGCAGAGAAAGCGTAGCCCCTACAGATGTTTTTATCATATAGCAATCCTACAGTTATAGAAAGGTAATTATGATTTCACCACCCAATTATACCAGTGCCGTAAAAGAAATCAAAAAACAATGCTGTGGTGCATATCACAAGTACATAATGATGTTTATATTAATTACTTATCGCCTTATTGGGATATTAAAGTGAGTAAGGAGATAAATACCCACTAATAGAAATGTAGAATCAATACTTAAGCAACTAAGATTCAACCAGCAACCAAAATCTGATTTTTTTTAATAATTGAATAATTCAGTACCAATGATATCTGGAACGCCCTTCTTTTCCATCACTGCACGTGCCAACTCTTCGACACTGCTATTTGACACTCTGTAAAGACACAGTGTAACCTACACTATGAGTATCTAACACCAATTTCCCTAACCCAAGATAATCAACAAAATTAGAATTTAATTTTGACGACATCCCAGTTTTCCATGACTCTAAAATTCATCTGTTTTAACTGACATAAATGATGAACACAAAGGAAAAGTAGAGAGAGGACTGATCACGTCGACATTCAAGAAAATGTGCTTGCTTTCAGAATTAGAAGCTGGCGAGTCAGCAGCAGCGGAGGAGAACTGAGCATGGAGGGCGTTAAGTTTATCCTGTGAACGGTAGCAGCCTATTATGGTGTGACCCCATTTACCCAATTCTACGGCTAGGGCTTTGCCGAGGCCTCTGCTGACCCCAGTTATCGACATGTCTGTCTTCTCCTTCCGTTCTCCGTCACCCGATCCTTTAGTATTATATCTCATTTATGTGAACAGTGAATATTTGGCCCCAATTGGAGTTCGAATCTTATAAATGGACAGACGGGCCCATATATCTGCATTGAACAAAATTTGGGTATTCTTTTATACTTGGGCCTAATCGGGATGGGCCTCATATAGCTCAAATTATATTTGCTCTCGTTAAGATTTTCACGCTTCTCTTCGCTCTTTTCTCCTCCCTCCCGCAGCAGCGCCAGAGAAAACGAAATCTTTCCTCCGCCGCAAACTGCTGGCCTGAAGAAAGGTAATTCCATCCTACCTATACAAATATCATAGTTGTATATATGTATATATGTGAACATGGTTGTGTTTGTAAAAAGTTTAAGGAGCTATATAGATGGAAAAATACCCTTGTGTCAGTTGCTATTTCATGACCTCTTAACCACTAGACCACTTTAGAAATCTAATCTTACAGCCAGGACTTCAAGAATATTTTTAATTTCTATGGTATAACTCACTTCTCAACTCTAAAATTGATTAGAAAGAAAATGAATTGTAATTTATACTCTAAAAGATTAATTTTTTCTGGTCAGCTAGCTGTTTCGGTTAACCGAGCTGCCAATTCGGTGGTGAAATTTGACACTTGCTTTATTTGAACTCCATTTTTTTTCTTTCTTTTAGTACTTATTTATTTTTTGGGTTTTTCTTGAAGCAATCATGGGTTCAATAAAGAGGAAATCATTGGAAGACCCTATGGAAGAATCTACACCTCCGCTTAAGCAACAAAGAGAAAATGGTTTCATGGCTGTGGATGAGCCTGTTGCGTGCGTACACGATGTATCGTACCCCGAGTGCTACGTTCCTCGGACATCCAATCCCTCTTCAGTTCAAGAAAACTCAAAACCTGCAAAGGAATTTCCTTTTGCTCTCGACCCATTTCAGTCGGAGGCAATCAAATGCCTTGACATGGGTGAATCTGTCATGGTATTGTTTTCTTATTAGAAAAAGGCATCAATTGTAGGTCATTTGAACTATGAAGTTTAGGGCTTAATTTTGTTATCGTTTCTGGGTTCTCTTGATAGGTATCAGCTCACACATCAGCAGGAAAAACTGTTGTAGCTTTATATGCAATTGCAATGTCATTGCGGAACAAGCAACGTGTTGTATACACTTCGCCTATTAAGGCACTCAGCAACCAAAAGTACAGAGAGTTTAAAGAAGAGTTCTCTGATGTTGGTTTGATGACTGGAGATGTCACAATTGAGCCCAATGCTTCTTGCTTGGTGGGTTTCATTATGGCCAATGCGATTTTCACCGGTCTCTTTGTGAAGAACATTTTTTCTTTTGTGTATTGCTAAGTTCTTAAAAAAATTTGATCTTAGGTTATGACCACGGAGATTTGGCGCAGTATGCAGTACAAAGGATCAGAGATTATACGGGAGGTGGCATGGGTTATATTTGATGAGGTACATTACATGCGTGATAGAGAAAGAGGTGTTGTATGGGAAGAGAGCATAGTTATGGCCCCAAAGAAGTCTAGATTTGTATTCCTATCGGCTACAGTGCCTAATGCAAAGGAGTTTGCTGATTGGGTTGCAAAGGTGATCTCAACTTCCTTGTGCATCTATTAATCTTGTACTTGACATCTTAAGAGGGCTATAATTTCTTCACATTAAAAAAATAAAAATAAACTTGTAAATACCATGAGTGTGATGATTAAGAGAACACATAGCTTCTAAATATTTTAAGTGATGAGTAATGAGTAGTGTCTTATCTGCAAAAAATATTGAAATTGCATCATTGAAAATTTCAACCCTTAAAAGATCTAAGATCTAATGTGGGCTTTTCTTGTCTTTCTAGGGTTGTAATTTCAGTAGCACTTAGTATAAGTTATGACCTTAGAGGGCAGAAATTTGAATACCATGACTATTGATACTGAGTTGGATATTTTTTTTAGCATGCTGGCTTAGGTATTAAATTTGTAAAGGTGCAAGTGTATGGCATAATGACTTAAATCAGAAAAAAGCAAAAAATATGAGACAATTACTGGTACTTGCGTGATTACTATGATGATATTAATTATATTCCCGGAATGCAGGTCCACAAGCAACCATGTCATATCGTTTACACTGATTATCGACCAACACCTCTGCAGCATTATATCTTTCCTGCTGGGGGCGATGGTCTATACTTGGTGGTGGATGAAAAGGGAAAGTTTCGTGAGGATAGCTTTCAGAAAGGTTTAAATGCTCTGGTCCCTGCTAGTGAAGGTGCCAAGAAAAAGGAGAATGGGAAATGGCAGAAGGGTCTGCTGAATGGTAGAGCAGGTGAAGAAAGTGACATATTCAAGATGGTGAAAATGATTATTCAGCGTCAATACGATCCTGTGATAGTTTTTAGTTTCAGTAAAAGGGAATGCGAATTTCTTGCCATGCAGGTGAAACTTTTTTTTATATGTATATTTTTAAATATTGTGAAGTTCGTACATAACTGTTTCCTTCTAAAGGACAGATACTATCAATTATCTCATGCATTATTATGCCTTTTCTATTTAGATACCTCTTTTCTTCTCCCACTCTTTTCTAATTGAGTATTTTATTCGTAATTGAACATGGGACTCCAAGTAGCAGAACCAACGGTTTCTTTTATTTTTCTATATAGATGGCAAAAATGGATTTGAATGGGGACGATGAGAAGGCGAACACAGAAACTATTTTTTGGAGTGCTATGGACATGTTATCAGATGATGATAAAAAGCTACCTCAGGCAAGATGATATTCCCATTTTATTTTTGTGGTTCTATCTGTTATTTAATTATATAAACAATCGACTTTAGCAGAGCGTTGATTATTTTCATGAAGATAATACTCCCTTCGTCCTATATTGTCCTAATTAGAAAAGGCATGTGTATTTAGAAAAATATAAAATTTTGTAAAATACTCATCATCATTTATAAAGGAAGTGGGTAGACAGAGAAATTAGATAAAGAGATAGTTGAGTGGAATAATGAGTCTTGCATTTTCAATAAAAAGAGTGTGGGTAGTATGGGAAAAATATAATCAAAAATAGTATGAAAAATGAAAGAGGGCAAATAAAATTGGACAAACTAATATAGAAAGTAGGACATTAGAAGTTGGATGGAGGGATTAATACTGTCGCATCGTATTTTGGACAATTTCCAGGTTTCAAATATGCTGCCCTTGTTGAAACGTGGAATAGGTGTGCATCATTCTGGTCTGCTTCCCATACTGAAAGAAGTGATTGAGATACTATTTCAAGAAGGGCTCATCAAGGTTGGGAGGACTAACTTATCTTTTGCTATCAGTCCACATTAATTCTTATAATCAGGGAATACTTCCTTTGGGGTTTATTTGCTGTACTCATAGTACTAAAACGCCACCCTTTCAGTGTTTGTTTGCCACAGAGACATTCAGCATAGGCTTGAACATGCCTGCAAAAACTGTGGTCTTCTCAAACGTTCGTAAATTTGATGGAGATAAATTCAGATGGATATCCAGTGGAGAGTATATACAGATGAGTGGCCGCGCTGGTCGTAGGGGAATTGATGAACGTGGGGTTTGTATCCTTATGGTGGACGAGAAACTGGAACCCTCCACTGCTAAAATGATGCTTAAAGGAAGTGCTGATTGTTTGAACAGGTATGTCTGGATTCCGGTAATATTTATTCGAAAAAAAATTAATTTAAAAAGAAAAAAAAGGGGAGGCGGGGGGGGGGGTGTTACACGTTTTGGGGTTGCTACAGTTTCCTTGTTTCTGAATGGAATCATTTAAGTTGCTAACACTTAATCCTGTTGCATTTCAGTGCCTTCCATTTAAGCTACAACATGCTTTTGAATCAGATGAGAAGTGAAGATGGTGATCCTGAAAATTTGCTTCGTAATTCGTTTTATCAATTTCAGGCCGACCGATCTATTCCCAATCTCGAGGTTAGTTGTCGTTCACTTGTTTACTTCGTTAAATTAATTTCTCTATTTTCCTGCAACCGTAATGAGCTCATTACTCTTCCCATTTTCTAAATTGTCTAATGCTCGTGTGAAGAAACAAGCAAAGAAACTTGAAGAGGAGAGGGATTCAATTGTAATTGAAGAGGAAGATAGCTTAGAGAACTATTACTCTCTACTTGAGCAATATAAGAGCTTGAAGAAGGATATGCGCAATATTATATGTTCTCCAAGGTACTGTTTACCCTTCTTGCAGCCTGGCAGGCTTGTTTGCATCAGATGCACAAGTGATGAGAATTCCCCATCTTTTTCCATTGATGATCTGGTTACATGGGGAGTAATAATCAATTTTGAAAGGGTAAAAGGTGTTTCAGAAGGTTAGACTGTTCCCAATTGGACATTAATTAAGTGCTCCACTTTTTTCCTTCTCCTTTATTTTTATTGTATTTATTTTTTTAAAAAAATTAAAATTTTAGATATTTAATTATCTTTTTATGACCCAGATGACGCAAATAAAAAACCAGAGGATGCAAATTATACGGTGGATATTCTCACACGATGTGCAGTGCTTAGAGATGAAGTTGCAAAGAAAACAATGAAGATTATTCCATTAAAGGAGTATGGAGAACCTGTTGTCATTTCACTTCCTGTCTCTCAGGCAAAGTCTCTTGTTGACTTTTTTCCTTTTGACTTCCGTGAAATTCAGTGGTTTATTATTTCCCTTCCTCCGTTTATTTAATGCCTTTTTAAGTAGATAAGTATTTTAAACTTCTTTGAACATCTTGTACTACCAAAGAAACAAACTCAAGTAGACACCATATGCTATGAATAGTCAGTGGTCAATATTGTAAGGGCCCAATGATTTTAGTTGAAATCAATGTCATAGAAGAAAAGTAAATAATGATTGATGTTTCCTATATGGGAATTTTAGGCTCTAGACAGCACATAAGAAGATGCTATGTCGTAGAAGTAATTTTAGCTGAGAAAACTTTCTGAGTTGTACGACATTTTTATGTCAATGTTGTTAGTTCCCAATTCTATGAACAGAAAATTTATCTACGGAATTTATTTCTGAACAGATTTATAGCTTAAGTAGCATCCGTCTTGTAATAGCAAAGGATCTTTTGCCATTGGAAAATCGAGAAAACACACTGAAGAAGGTGTCTGAAGTTCTCTCTAGATTTTCCAAAGAGGGTATGCCTCTATTGGATCCAGAAGAAGACATGAAGGTTCGTTTTCATTCTTTCCTTTTTACAGTTTTTAACCATTTCTTTGTCTTTGACACGTTTTATCTACATTCTTTAGGTCCAAAGTAGCTCATACAAAAAGGCGGTCCGTAGAACAGAAGCTTTAGAGAACTTGTTTGATAAGCACGAAATTGCCAAATCTCCACTTATTGAGCAGAAGCTCAAAGTCTTGCACAACAAGAAAGAACTGACAACCAAAATTAAACAAATTAAGCGAGCAATGCGTAATTCTACAGTATTGGCTTTTAAGGATGAACTTAAAGCAAGGAAAAGGGTTCTTCGGAGACTAGGGTACTAAAGCTCTCTATGTTTAAATCTCAATCATCCCGTTGCTTTTAGCCCTTTCTATTTATATTATTGAGTCATCCCTTTTTTCCTTTATTTTTTTTCTTTTTTTTTTTTTTTTCACATGCTGGTATCCTTTCATTTAGTTAATCACTGAAAGTTTATAAAAATATATACAGATATGTCACGAGGGAGGAGGTTGTGGAGTTGAAAGGAAAGGTGGCTTGTGAAATCAGTAGTGCTGACGAGTTGACTTTGACCGAACTCATGTTTAACGGGGTTCTGAAGGACATAAAGGTGGAAGAGATGATATCCCTTCTCTCTTGTTTTGTGTGGCAAGAGAAACTTCAGGATGCTCAGAAGCCCAGGGATGATCTAGAGTTACTATTTACACAGTTACAAGACACAGCTCGAAGGGTTGCCAAAGTTCAACTTGAGTGCAAGGTACCAATCATTAATCATTAGTTTCAAATTTTATCCCTCTGTTCTAGAGAAAGTGTCCCATGTGAAAATTTTGCAAAGATTAATGATATATGTTCTTTCCAGATTTACCCCTAAACATACTTAAAGTTGTTAGTAGTGTGATGTTAACTTGAGAACACTGTGTCGTTTTTATACTACAATAAATGAAAATTATAATCTTTTCATGGGAATGAGGGACTAGTATTGTTTCGATGTAAAATCAAAGTCTGGTCAAGGATGTGATTAATCAAAGTATTTACTTGTTGCATGAATTTTTGCCATTTAGTGCTTATTTCTTTTAGCCGGGTATCAGTGCACCTAAAATATCCGTTGCTATTATTGACATAAAGGTTCAAATTGATGTGGAAAATTTTGTGAGTAATTTCCGGCCTGATGTCATGGAAGCTGTGTATGCTTGGGCAAAAGGCTCCAAATTCTACGAGATTATGGAAATCACACAGGTTTTCGAGGGCAGTTTGATCAGGGCTATCAGGAGACTGGAGGAAGTTCTTCAGCAGTTAATTCAAGCTGCAAAATCTGTTGGGGAAACTGAGCTTGAAGCGAAATTTGAAGATGCTGTTTCCAAAATCAAGAGGGATATAGTCTTCGCAGCATCGCTGTACTTGTAGCTCCTCACTCAGTTTTTTTTTTTTTTTTTTGGGGGGGGTTGGGGGGTTGTGCTTTTCAAAATAAATCTGTTAAAAGGATCAGAGAAAGGAAGAGGGAAAAACTATCCTGCAAATTATCATCTCTGCCTGGCATAACTTGAATCATGCTCAATGTTCGTCCATGACATGAGGGGAAGGTGGAAACAGTGTACTAGTATTCAATACAACAGTTGTATCGAAGAGCATCAAATCAAATATTGAGCCCACTCTAATTGTATTCTTTAGACCTAAATTATTTATGAGTACATATTGTAGGATTTACAGATACCGAGCTTTAGAGCTGAAGGCATTGCATAAAGCTTTACGAAATTAGTACGTATAAAACTCTACCCTCAAGCATGTTGTAATGTTGTATGGTTTCGAAGTTTCTAGAATCACAATCAGTTCCTCCAAACTTGTAAAATTTCCATTTCTGATTCTATTTTTCACTGGAATCGGTCAATGGGCAAGTGTCAGATTTCGGTAGAAATGAGTCTCATATTGTGAAATTTTATAAGTTTGGAGGAGTTGATTGTGAATTATTGAATCTTGGAGCCAGATTTGCGAGGAAAATGAGACTTCGTTAAACGCTAATAGTTCGAGTTGACTTGAAAAAGTAGCTCCTCGTGTTTCTTGAATGCAAAAACACAGATGTGCACTAATGTTGAATACGAGTCCAGAAAATGTAGCTAGAAAATCACAATTCAAGCCATGGTTGTGGGACAGGGCAGAAGGCTGAAACTGATTGTTTTGACAATAATATTTAAAAAAAAGTGATGTTTCAAAAAATAAAAAATAAATAAAAACATTGATTTTCTTTTACTTTTATCACAATTTTTTGAGGTTCTTCACATTTTTATCACTTTCCATTCTGTAATGGATTTTAGTGCTACTATTTTGGACTTAATTAATAATGGAGATTATTGTCAAAGTCTGGATTGAATTAAAATCTTCTGGCATATTTATAAAGAATTTTATGCACAATCGTCTTACAATTCTGCTAGGGCGTAAAATGGCTCCTCCAAAACCGAGCCCACGCACAGAACCAGACCTGGTCCCAACAGTTTATTTATGTTTTATCTTTCACTTTTTCATTCATATATAAGTAGTAGTTTTTATAATGAATTTTATGCACAACCGTCTTAGAGTTCTGCTTGGGCTAGGGCACAATTGCACCTCAAAGGTCCCAATAGTTTGTGCTTCTTATTGGTTGTCTTTTCCTTTTTCATTCCCGAATAAATATTCAAATATCACATTACTCACATAATTTGAAAAAAATAAATGTACAACTCATATTTAATCAATTCTCTCCATCATCGTCAATTTGGGATCCACTTTCTGATACCAATTTTTGATGCATATCTTTTAGATAACAAATCTTGTAGCAATAATTTGTAAATATTAAAAACTTGAAAGTAAACGGAAACATAACAGACATGTTGGGAAAAGTAATTTCTCAACCCCATGTACACAGAAATGGATCAAAACAAACTTCCTCAAACCATCCAAGAGAGCAAACAAACACGCACCATAAGATTTTCCTGACAAAATCACAACAATTAGATAATACATATTATCCACTCATACTTGCACGATTCTCATGGATAGCATCAGTCCCTGCTAGAAAACAAAATCATCACTAAGTGGTTATCGAAGCTCATATTCCCCATTTCCCTTCCCATATCATAATGGACATGGGCAGATCAGTCACCAGACCCCACATTTGACGACTGCTCTTCAGTGCCAATATCAGAATCTGGAGCCGTCTTGCCTGATCTGGTTTCTTCACCGATGGGAAGTCTTATCTTGGGTGATAGCCTCTTGGCATCCTCGGTGGTGTAGATACAAATCTTCCTCACCATGCTAGAGAACTCACTGTAAAAAACCACGAGTTCAGAATATAATAGAAGTCACTAGTAAAGTCAAAGCAGCGTCCAACTTCCAAACTTTGATGATCTAGAATTCACACAATCAACAATATTCTGTGGTTGTGGATTCTTAATTTTCTTCAAAAGTAACAAAAGATTGTACAATGATTTTATGATAGGGGTTCTAATGCTTTCTCAAAATTTTAAGGTACCAATTGCATCATCACCCCGCAAATAACATCTTCTTTAGAGTTGCATTTAGGTTAAAGTTGCAATTACTCAACTCCAACTGGCATTTAACTATTCAATTCCACAACTTTTGTTAGAGTGAGAGCAGAGAGAACCAATTAATATTATATTTTGCTGTGGAAGAAATAACATGGCAAGATATATGCAAATGCTTAATTCCATTGTACATATATGACTAGCTTACAGGATTCAGGAAAAATGACCAGGTAGCATGCCCATAATTAACTCCTTAAGGCATATATACTCCCGGTATTAAAGCATGGATTTATGATTAACCTCAGTTCCGGGAAAAAAAAATATTAAGGATATGTTTACATTCCATGTTTACCCCTAAAATAATGAATGTTTAGTTTGGTAATGGCATGAGAATGTAACTGAAATAGTTAACTTGAGGACATTGTCATTGTATACTATCATCAAGAACATAGGTACCTTTTGTGGAGAAATAGGGCTCTTTTCGTGGAATAGAGTGAGTACTAAATGCACACTAAATCAAAATAGAAATGAAAAAGGAATTGGATTTGCCATTGACTATTGACTATTGACCAAGAGAAACAAATGAACTAAGAAACATAAAAGAGTTGTATGAACTTAACTGCCAAGGGTCATC
The DNA here is from genome assembly GCA_032359685.1 of Pittosporum tobira. Classification (NCBI taxonomy): domain Eukaryota; kingdom Viridiplantae; phylum Streptophyta; class Magnoliopsida; order Apiales; family Pittosporaceae; genus Pittosporum; species Pittosporum tobira. The sequence continues at coordinate 6,784 of JAUMHB010035677.1, read as the reverse complement.
TCCAACCATCATAATGTCATCCTCATCATCGGTGTAAACAACCTGCCATTTCTTTTCTGATCCACATAGTTCACCTTCAATTTCAAACATCTCTTCCAGTTTCCTGAGAAGATCCCCATACCCGTTAAACAGTGTCAAATCAACTGCCCTCCCAACAGCAATTCCTTGCATGTGGACCTGTATAATTCATCAAAATTTCGTCAGATTAAAGTTGCATTCACAAAAGTACTCTCTCCTTTGATTACAACCATACGACGGGAATCTTCTCACAAAAATTATTTAACCCATTATTATGGAAAATGAAAACAAAGCTTCTTCAACCAGTCGGTTGACAAAAAGCCAACAATTACCACATTATAGACCGTGGAATATATGCATGCGTGTACAAGCCCATGGTCATACAGGTAGGCATGGTTGACATAAAACTTACATCCATTTAAAATACTCCCTCCATTCCACAGAATCAGTCCCTTTTCGAATTTTAAAAGGCTATTAGCAAAATCCTAAATTTTAATGTTGAAGTGGTTCATTTTATGATTAAAAACAACTATTGTTCTAGTGAATGAAACTTTTTAGATAGTTTACAACATTCATTATTCTAATGACTGGAATTAGATATTACTTCAAGAATTTAGGATTTTAAGGATCGACTTCAATAGTTTATGTGGAGCTCTTTTTGTGGAATAGACAATATTTTGGAGCAGTATAGAGATTTATATACTTATTTCGTCAAATATAAAGAACATTAGAACAAAGCTTTCAGAATCCTAATCAAAGTATTACCTTAGTGCAACTCCGAATGTGCCTGCCGTGTGACTCTTGTGGGGTTCTTAGGCATGATTTTTCAGGCTCACAACTTACGGATGGGATTTCGGTTCCAATAATATTGGATGGCTCTGAATGCTGATCAGATTCGGCCTCCAAAGAATGAACAGGATGATCCTCAACTGCCGGGCCAGACAGAACCATCGGGGATATATCTTCTACAGTGGAGTGGTCAAGTAACTCAATTCCAAACAGCCTGTAGCCATAACCCCGTCTCTTTTCACCAGTATCTTTGCTAACAACAGGGGCATAAGACTCCGGGCCAGCTTCAAAACGCTTAGCCCAATACCTTGAGTTCCTAGAATCCGGAAGCAAGGAACAGTTATCACTATAGCTGATAGAGCTTCCCTTGGTGCCAGAAGAGAATTTGGGTGATGGAAAGTGGTCTCGCCCAACTGATGGATCACAATATGCAAAAGTTGAGACACGGTCAACGGGGGATTTCCACATTTCTACGAGCACAGAGGAATATATTTACTTATAAAAATCAATAAAGTGAATAGACGCTATGAATTCATATTGGTCATTAGCTTATTGTACCAATGGCAGAGAGATCGGGCATTTGAGTATGTAAAGTTGGTGGCCGGGCCCGCTTATTCCTTTGTGGAGGTTGTGCATTCGAAGGAATAGCTGCTACAAGCGGCTCTAATTCCCACGGAGACACTCTATCTGGGCGCGGAATTGCTGAAGGTTCATCCCATTGAACCTAAAATTGCATGTTTATAATTAGCTTTAATGCCAGAATTGGAAGGATAGCAAGAAAAAAAATCACCGAAACTTCTTAAATTGTTGTCAAGTTCTTTGTCATAACCATGAGGAAATCAGCACAAGAAATCCAGACTTGCATACAAGCCAAGGCCTGAGGTTTTTCTCCTCTTTTTTTTTTCATTTTTATTTTAATTACCATGAAGGGTAAAAAGAAAACTAGGTGATGTGAGATTTTCTATCTCAAATGAAAAAAGTAAAGCAATATATTCACCTTTAGGGATCTCCATTCAGAATCATGCCATCTTGACATTGTATTATCTCCAAAACCAACTATTGTTCCACTGAACCTATACGATTAGGTTAATTAGTCATTAATTACCTTATCCCATGCTCCTAATCCAACAAAATAAAAGACCAACTACCGAATTACCTTCTCTCCGGAGCCTCCTCGCCCTCAAATCTCATCTTAAATCTCATCCCAACAGTGAGTTTCTGGCTTTGAGCTTCAAGGTATTTGTTGAGACTTACAATGAACTCAGATCGGCTTGTTCTGTCCACAAAAAGAACTAATTCAGCAAAACACATTTACCCATCCAGCTAAACAGCATATTGAACTCTCGACATAAATGGGATTGAGAAATTTCTTTATCAACCTTCAATCCTTAGGGTGTTAAAGAGTCAACAAGCTATAAAGTCAATGAAATTGTAGAGAAGAAAAACCTAGGCTTATAGAAAACCGAAAAGAAGGTTCCAGTAGCAATCGCGTGAGATGCAGTAGCAAGAACACCGAGATGCATGCTATGACTGGATATAACAGAAGATGGCATATTGTTTAGCTGTCTCATGAGCCTCCTCACACCGACACGCAGCTCCCCATTTTCTCCCCTGGGAAAACACAAGTAATTTTATTTACTGAAAAAAAGTTTCAAACAAGATTGTCGTTATTGTCATGTTTGATTAACTTGCCTTAGGAAGATAAAGGCATCACCCGCGACCAACTTTTTTGCACTAACAAAGACGCTCCACCCGGTGGTTAGCAAGTGACGCCGAGGTTGCCCTGAAAGTAATGTTCAATACATATGAAAAAGAATATAAGAACAAGAAGTAGTTCGGCAAGGCCAATATTAGTGACTAATTAATGCTTTTCGTATGAGCCTAAAGGGTAACTGATTACTTTCTAAGTTTTCGGCAAGTCTATCGGTTACCGCAAATAGAAAAGCAGACATACGCGGTCTACAATTTTTAACAGTTTGTACAGTTCACAGTCCAACAAGCAACAATGTGTCAAAATTAAATTCTAACCTCGAAAGATGTGCCGAAAATGCCACTCACTGCCATGAAGATCAGTAGCAACCAATTCTTGCCACGGTGGTTGTTGTGACATATCCTGAATAAAAAATTAGTAAAAATCCAGCCTGCAAAGACCTGGAAGTGAAAGATATACAATTTTATAAAATTGATCACATTGATTTTAAAGCTTACCAACGGAGGCAAACAGTCATCAGCATGCCTGCGGAGAACAGAGAATCCACCATGGGTGCTTGTGTCGGAGGCAGTTAGTGTCTTGCAAAATGAATGGACAGTGCACTTTTCAGGTTCTGCTAGTGGAGGATCTGGACTTTCAACCTCACCTTGCTGATACAGATGAGCAGAAATGAAGAGATAATCATTAAGAAAACAAAAAGAAAGAAGAAACGGGATATAAAGATGACAGGAGTCACTAATATATTGTTGGATTTACAAAATGGACTCGCTTTCGCAGTTTACTATGATAAGAGATTTAAAATAAATAATAATAATAATAAGGGAAGAAAAAAAAAACTCACATCAGGTTCAGGTAACAAAGTTATCTGCGCATAAACTTCATCTGTTTCTGCTTCAGCCTACAATAAAAGTTGAAGTAGTGAATTAGTGAGTAGTAATGCATGGGAAAGAGAGACGACATCCCGTTACTTCCCAGGGGATGGGGAGGTTGTTGCAGCCCTAAGAAAGAAGAGAATTCTACTCATGAATACATAAAATAATCAAAGACAAACTCACTCGTAGCTGAACATTCATCACTTTGCAGAGTATTTTAGCAGGTAAGTTGAACAAGGGAAGATGCTGGTCTGAGCCTTGATGTGTTGCTTCAAGCTGTAGGAAGAGTAGGAACAGTGAATAAATAATGAATAATAAACAAACTTACATAAAGAGAGTTAAATAACCCCATTGAGATCCATCCTATCATAATATCATAGGATTGATCTCAATGGGGACTCGCAATTGTTAGAGTTTTAAATAAGGAAACTTCCAGATTTAGACATGATATAGAAAGAGTAAAAGAATATAGTCTAAACAGAGATATGAAGGAAAAAGGAAAAGAGAAAAACATCACACCTGTTCCATATGACCTTGTGGGAAGTAATAAACTCGTTCCCCTTCACGGGGAACTGTGACAAGGGGGCCAGCGCAGGCATGCCACAATTCCTTGAATAAAGCATCATTTGAGGCTCCTGTAAGCAAAAACCATGGAAACATATATGAAGTGATAATAGTAAGAGCTAACTAGAAAAAAAATCATCAACAAATGCACACTAGTGCAGTTCACTGTTGTGCAAGAATTATATCGAAAGAGAGAGAGAGACAAAAAAAAAAAAAGGAATCAAATGGAAGTTACCAATGGTAACTCAAATAGCAAAACAAGAATACATAACCCATTATATCAGCATAGTGCTACGGACTGCTACCATCTAACCCAAACAAAATAACAGAGAAAAACGACTATAACCTTATAAATGAAAAATGAAGACGCTTTTAGATCATAACATTTCGAAAGAAACAACTACTTCTACGATAGAAGAGCACCAGAAGAGTCGAATAAAACATGAAATGCTTTAAAACAACACCAATTAGCTTTACCCGGCTGTGTTGGAAATTTATACGTAATCAGAAGTATGATAGCATTTAAAGGGAATAATGAGCTAACCTGAGAAAGCCTGTCCAGATAAATGATTTGCAGCAATGTGCGCCATTATACTACAAACCAGATACCACAAGAATGCCGACTCAATAGGGTGATAACAACTCCCAGATTAATCTTGAATCCTTCAGCGCACCAACTTCTATACTGGTGATACCTCCAGAATTGACCTTGAAATCCTCAGAGCTCCTACTCAATATGTGATAAGTTATCCCAAAATACGGAAACTATCAAGTTATGTTGACATGTCCAACGCGACATAGACAGACACAAGTAATAAATATGTAACCAAATCAAACCTCCATAAGTATAATTGAAAAGATAACGAACAAAGCAGATGGACTTTTTGGAATGCGAAAAAATCCCTTAAAAAGCCCTTATTACAGATGTGTGTCTGTTACTCTCTACTTTGTGGCCCTAAATACAGGAAAAAAGTTTTGGCTGTTCCAAAGGGCTTTAACGTTTTTGCAATCTGAAGAGACAAAATCACCCAAAAAGCATGAACCCTTCATGCTACCGATAATATCCACCAAATCCTTTTTTTCTTTAAGCTTAAAGTTTGGAATGGAACTCTCAGAAAGTTAAAACAATCACATGTCCGTCACACCAGCAAAAAAAAATATATTATCTACTACTCTATTACTCCCTCTGTCCAAAAAGAGTCATATTTCCGAAACAATTGTGTTCCAGGAAAAAAAGTACCTCTTCATAAAGTATACAATGTCCTCATGTTAAACATTGCAATTACATTATCAGGGCACTGTCATTAACATAAACATTTACCCTTTTTTATGAGTAAAAAAATTTCATTAAAAGGCATCAAAGGGGATGGCATCCCATCATTTACTATATTATAGATGGTACTATTTTTGTGGAACGAACGAGTATTGTACCAAATAATCAAAATTGAACTCAAATCATCCATTTCGTTGTTAAAACACACAGAAACACGCCTATTTAAGAGGGCCTTCACAGTTTGAAATAGAAAATCAACCAAAATTAACTGACATTTTGTATCAGATTCACTACATCGTATATAGAGACATAAACATAGAGATATATAATCACTATAAAGAGATGACATATAACAGTCGGCAAATACAATTAACACACTTCACGATCTACATAAATTCGAGTAGATACAAATTCAATACCTTCACAAACACACACACAGATGTACAAATTGAAAGAATTCAAATCCGTTAGTTACCTATGGATTAGGAAGCATTAAGCTCGGCGTCAAAATTATAGAAGAATCCGCCATTTCCAAATCCGACACGATCAAACTTAAAGTTTTTATTAGTAGAACAACATATGTCTAAAAATGGAACGTAATTGTAATAATTAGGGTTTGGAAGAAAAAAAGTTAAAAAAAGATAGATGTACGGCGAGATAGAGATCGATGAAGATGGTCTATGCCCGGCTGAAGCCGACACGACCAAACTGCAGTTTTTATTTTTATTTTTACATTTTCTTACAGAAGAATAAAATATTAAAATATTATTGTCTTAACTTTCTCTCTCTATATCTATAGGTTGTATGCATTAGTAGGGGCACTGATTGGGGATAGACTTCCGAGGACTTGTTTGTGTGGCGCCAATAAATTGATCAGGATTCACGGGCGTTTGTTTTTTCTTTATTTTATTTTTAATTTAATACTCCATAATTTATTTAATTTATAATTTATAAATTATAAATAATAAAATTTTACATGTATATATCAATTATTTCACATAAGTAATCAAATTACATCATAGATTAATGCTTTAGAGGATATTAAATAACTATGAATGTTATATTTCTACCAGCTAAAATTATAAATAATTTTTAAAAAAGTATGAAATATAACTTCAATATTATATACAAAAAAAATACGCTTAAGTAAATGACTTTTGATGAAATCTTAAGATAACGTTTGGTTTACAGTAAAAATAAAAATAAAAATAATTCTAAATCCAAATAATTTTGTAATTGATTCAAAATCTTAGTATAATTTTTATATTTTCTTACCTATGCCTAGAAAAAAAATTATATATATAAGTTTAATAATATTTGTTCAATAAATATTTAGAAAAGTAAACTAGTATAGCCTAAGTAACAATCATAAGATAAAATTAAATGTTAAATAATAGTAGTTGTGCTTTATAATTTTTGTAAGAACCCAGTATTTTAATTTTATAAATATGATAATTTGAGATATTAAATAAAATTATTTGTTTTCGACAAAAAGAATGTCAACGTTAAAGTTTATTCCCGTACGGAGCGCCGCAAAGTATTTGTGGACCCCACAAC
>JAUMHB010035676.1:0-41124 GCA_032359685.1 Pittosporum tobira | reverse complement strand
ATTTGTAAGACATGGATTTAATAATAAATTGGCAACCCAAGTCGGGGTGTGGATGCCCAGATTTGGGGGTGTCACAGAAAGGCTGGCCAAATTGCTCCAAGACCAGCACAACATTGCTCTTGAAATTGAGAAACTGAAGGGCAAACACACCATGGAGGACGATCGGTCTCTTCAGACCGGCGACTAACGTGAGTGCCCCCCATTCTCCTACATTTCACTACTCTCGGACAGCCGAGTCCCGCCATCGATCACCATAACATTCACACTAGAATAGACAGACATGTTCCCGGTCATCCGAACGGCCCGAGCGGAGGGAACTAGAGGAGTATAAAGGAAGATCAATTCCTTCAAAAAAATATTGGCCGATCGGGGGCTAATGCCGAAGCAGCAGGTGTCAACATGTCCCTTCACCCGGGAGATTGAGGAAAAGGCGAAGAGAGTCCACCTTGGGCTCCCCCCTAACCTACCTGTATATGACGACCTCACAGACCTGTTTGACCAAGTAACTAACTACGAGGCCAAAATGAGGGTCTATGGGCATAAGTCTCCCACCCTATGCACCATGTTCATCACCACCTTGACGAGAGTGGCGATACAATTCATCAAACACCTGCCATATCGAACCATTAGCAACTTCGAGGAACTAAAATAAAAGTTCCAAGAACAGTTTAGTGGCAGTGCCTATGAGCCTTTAAGCACACCAGCCCTTGCGGGAGTCATCTAACGGGAAAATGAGCCGTTCAAGAGTTCATTGCTCGCTTTAGGAGCACCATGGCCTAGGTCGCCTAGCTAGACCGGAAGTAAACCGAGATGTTCCTAAAATCCGGGCTCCACTGACAAAGGTCCCGTGCCCTTTTGGCCGACCCGATACGGTCCCCCCTAGCCGTTGTCTATGACATCTTGAGCCGAGCGATGTACATATCAGGATCGAAAATGAGCTTGGTGACTACAACCCATACCATGTAAACCACACTAACTCAAAGATAGTCGAGGAACCACAGCCCCAGCCGAGTCGGGAACGCTACAAGAGGAGCGAGCCCAGCTCTCCCCGAGCATCCAAATGGCCCAGGAGGAACTAGGCCAAGGAATACACCCTGTTCAACATGGCCCGGCCCATAGTCCTGGCAGCCATCTGGAATGAAGCCTGGTTCTAAGAACCTAAGAAGATTACTATCCCAGAAAACAAGCAGGACATGTCTAGGTACTGTGAATTTCATGAGGAACACGACCACACAACTGACCAGTGCTACTCTCTCATGGACTATCTCGAACAAAAAGTGCAGGAGGGTCAAATACCACACTTTGTGGGAGCCTCCCAAATCCCAGCCCAGATTTTGGGCTCTCCCCCAGGCCCCACAATCCACATGATTTATGGTGGCTCGAGTGCAGGCGGTCCATCCAACACTGCACGAAAAAATTACAATAGGAGCATCTATAATGTTGACTCCTCCACCAAGCGGATCAAGACTTCCCCGTCCCAGCCGATCACCTTCTCCAACGTCGACTATGATGGTGCGTCACCCCTACGATGATGCCCTCATCATAGATGCCCGAATCGGCCCCTACAATGTCAAGCAGACCTTGGTGGACACCGGAGCGTCGAGTAATATCTTGTACTACTCGGCCTATGCCCAAATGGACCACTCCATCATAAGCATAGAACCTCTGGATACCCAACCATCTACAGGGTATATAACAACCTGGTGCCCATGTTCGGCATGATCATCGTCCCCACCACTTTCGGGACTTTTCCCCTCCAGATAACTGTCATAGTTAAATACTATGTGCTGAGGGTAGAAAGCTCCCTGAATGCGACCATAAGCCGGGCAACATTAAACAAACTTCAGGCCATGGTCTCAATCCCGCATCTCAAGATGAAGTTTTCAACAGACTACGGCATCGGCAAGAGCTAAGATGACCAGTCCACCTCCCGAAACTACTATATCCGGTTGCCTGGTTTTCATCCCAGCCAAAGCCAAAGAAGTCTCTACTCCCAAAGTGGCCCCCTCCACTTCTAAAGCATCTAGCCCATCCGAAACAAACAAGGTGATGACTGTAAAAGTTGAACCTTTTAGCAAAGCATGCAGCCAGCCAATTGCCAAGCCCATCGACGACACCGAAGAAGTGGAGCTCACTCCTAGGCAGCCCGATTGAAAAATAACAATCTGTATTAGGCTACCCGCTTCTGATTTGGGAGTATGCCGATGTCTTTGCTTGCACTCCCGATGAAATACTAGGGATTGACGAACACATAGCAGTCCATAAGATAAGTGTCGATCCCCGACATAAATTGGTGAGACAAAAGTGAAGAAACATGGGCCCGAGCGATAGCAGGCCATGGACAAAGAGGTAGATGAGCTGCTCAAAGTCGGGTTCATCTACAAGATCGAATACCCTAACTGGGTGGCCAATCAAAAAGCACAGTGAAAAATGAAGGATGTGTGTCGATTACACGGACCTGAATAGGGCATGTCCTAAAGATGCTTACCATCTACCCAATATTGACCAGCTGATCAATGCTACAGCTGGCAGCCTTTTACTTAGTTTCCTGGATGCATTCTCCAAACATAACCAAATTCGCATGTGGCTGGGAGACTGAGAAAAGACCTCCTTTGTTATACACCAGGCAATGTATGCTTACAAGGTGATGTCATTCGGCCTTGTCAATGCAGGAATAACCTTCAAATGGCTCATCAACAAGGTATTCGCTCCACAGCTCAGTCAGAACTTGGAGGACTATGTCGATGACATGATCTTCAAAAGCAAACAAGAAGTGGATCATCTCAACCACCTGCGCGAATATTTCAACAAGCTTAGTACCAACAAGATGAAACTCAATCCCGAAATACTGGTCGACCGAGGCCTAATACCGAAACAACAGGTTTCAACTTGCTTCTTCACCCGGGAGATTGAGGAAAGGGCGAAGAGGACTCCCCCTAACCTACCCACATATGATGGCTTCACAGACCCATTTGGCCACGTAACAAACTACTAGGCCAAAAGGAGAGTTCATGGGCACAGGTCTCCCACCCTTTGCACAATATTCATCACCACCCTAACGGGCGCGACAGTGTAGTTTATCAAACACCTGCCCCATAGGTCTGTCGGCAACTTTGACGAGTTGAAAGAAAAATTTCAAGAACAGTTCAGTGGCAGTGCTTACGAGCCTCTAAGCACACTAGCCCTCGCGGGAGTCATCCAACGGGACAATGAGCAGCTCAAAAAGTTCATTACTCGCTTCAAGAACGCCATGGCCCAGGTCGCCCAGTTAGACCGGAAGTAGGCTGAGATGTTCCTAAGAGCAGGGTTTCACTGACAAAGGTCTCGCGCTCTACTAGCCGACCTGATAAGTTCACCCCCGACCGATGTCTATGACATCCTACACCAAACGGATGTGCACATCAGGATTGAAAACGAGCTTAGTGACAACCCATACCCTGCGGCCCACACTATTTCAAAGCCAACAGAGACATAGCCCCAGCTGAGTCGAGGATGTTATAAGAGAAATGAGCCAGGCTCTCCCCGAGCATCCAAACGGCCCAAGAGGAACCAGGCCAAGGAATACAACCCCCTCAACATCGCCTGCCCCACCATCCTGGCGGCCATCCGGAACGAGGCCTAGTTCCAACCACCCAAGAAGATGACCATCCTGAAAAACAAGCGGGACAGGTCTAGGTATTACGAGTTCCACGAGAGCCACGACCACACAACTGACCAATGTTACTCCCTCATACATTACCTCGAACAAAAAGTGCAGGAGGGCCAAATACCACACTTCGTGGGAGCCCCTCAAATCCCAGCCCAAATTATGCCCCCGTCCTCAGGCCCCACAATCCACGTGATTTATGGTTGCTCATGCGCAGGTAGGCCATCCAATACTACACAAAATAACTATGAGAGGAGCATCTACAATGTCAACTCCCACGCCAAACGGTTAAAATCCTCCATGTCGATCACCTTCTCCAATGCCGACTATGATGGTTTGCGTCACTCCCACGACAACGCTCTCATCATAGATGCCCGGATCGACCCCTACAATGTTAAGCGGACCTTGGTGGATACCGGAGCATCGACTGATATATTGTACTACTCAACCTATACCCAAATGGATCATTCCATCATGAGCATAGAACCTCCAGAGGCCTCAACCATCTACAGGGTGGATAACAACCCGGTCCCCGTGTTCGACATGATCACTGTCCCCACTACTTTCGAGACTTTCCCACTCCAGATGACTGTTCCAGTTAAATACTACGTGCTGAGGGTAGAAAACTCCCTAAATGCAATCATAGGTTGGGCAATATTAAGCAAACTGCAGGCGGTGGTCTCAATCCTGCACCTCAAAATGAAATTCCAAAAAGACTTTGGCATTGGCTAGGTGACCAGTTTATTTCCCGTAACTGCTACATTCGGTCGCCCGACTTCCATCCCAGCAAGAACATTGTCAAGGCCAAAATTTCCATTTTTGAACCGGCCCCCTCCACTTCCGAAGCAGCCGGCCCACCCGAGGCATCTGGCTCGTTCGAATCAAACAAGGTAATGACTCTATAAGTTGAGCCTTTTAGCGAAGCGTGCTGCCAGCCGATTGCCGAGCCTATCGACGATATAGAAGAAGTGGAGCTCACCCTTGGGTGACTTGATCGAAGAATAACGATCTGTCTTGGGCTACCCGCTGAGCTCTGTCTCACCCTCATCAACCTCATTCGGGAGTACGCCGATGTCTTCACTTGCACTCCCGATGAAATGCCAGGGATTGACGAACACATAGCAGTCCACAAGCTAAGTGTCGACCCTCGACATAAACCGGTGAGACAAAAGTGGAGAAACATGGTCCCCGAGCAACAACAGGTCGTGGACGAAGAAGTGGATAAGCTGCTCAAGGTCGGGTTCATCTACAAGATTGGGTACGCTAACTGTGTAGCCAACGTACTACTGGTCAAAAAACATAACGAAAAATAGAGGTTGTGTATCGATTACACTGACCTGACTAAGGCGTGTCCCAAAGATGCTTACCTTCTACCCAACATTGACCAGCTCATCGACACCACAGCCGGCAGCCTCTTGCTTAGCTTCCTGGATGCATTCTCTGGATATAACCAAATTTGCATGTGGCTGGGTGACCGAGAAAAGACAATATTCGTAGCACATAGGGCAGTGTATGCTTACAAGGTGATGTCATTCGGCCTTGTTAATGTGGGAACAAGCTTCCAACGGCTCGTCAACAGGGTATTCGCTCCATAGCTCGACCGAAATATGGAGGTCCACGTCGATGACATGATTATCAAGAGCAAACAAGAAGTCGATCATCTCACTGACCTTCGCGAATGATTTGACAACCTCTGAGCCCACAACATGAAACTTAACCCAGCCAAATACACTTTCGTCATCCACGCCTGTAAGTTTCTTGGCTACATGGTTAGCAGAAGAGCGATTGAGGTAAATCCCGGAAAACTCCAAGTTGTTCTCAACATGTCTCCCCCTCGGATTGCCAAAGAGGTGCAAAGGCTAACCGGTTGGATTATGGCACTTCGGCGATTCATCGCTTGCTCAGCTGAATGGTGCCTCCCCTTCTTCCAGTCCCTCAAGGGGGGCAAACGCTTTAATGGAAACTCGAGTGTTAGAAGGCTTTCGAAGACTTGAAGATATACCTGGCCTCATCGCCCTTGCTCTCCCGAGCCCTACCAGAGGAAGACTTGTACATATATCTGGCAGTCACTCCCTGGGCAGTCGGGGTCGTTCTCGTCCAAGAAGACCAAAGCCAACAACATCCAATCTATTTTATCAGCCACACCCTCAAGGACGCCGAGACCAGGTAACCTAATGTGGAAAAGTTCGCGTTAGCCCTTCTGATCGCATCTCGGAAGCTTAGGCAATATTTTAAAGGGAGAACTGTCAATGTGCTGACCAACCAACCATTACGAAAAATCCTTCATAAACCCAAGCTTTCTGGTCACCTTGTTGCCAGAGCTGTAGAACTAAGCCAATTCCACATCCAATACCTTCCCTAAAAAGCAATCAAGGGACAAGTCTTCGTAGATTTCATCATCGAATACGGCTTCCCAGAAGACCTCCAATCTCCCGCTACGGAGGCCGACCGTCCGAATGAGGAATCCATGCAACCTTAGAGGCTCTTCTAGAAGTTTTTTCCACCTCCTTAGCCTCCAGAGTAGGAATAATCCTCATCAATCCAGAGGAATTCGAAGTACGACAGACAATCCGTTTCTGTTTCCCTGCAACCAACAATGAGGCCGAATACGAAGACCTACTGGCTGGATTATGCCTAGCCCGACAACTTCAAGCAAGAAATCTAAAGATTTTCAGCTACTCTTCTCTGGTTGTCCAGCAAATTACGGGTGATTACCAGGTAGTAAACCCCAGAATGGCAAAATATCTGGCGAAGTCTAACTCCCTCCTGGCCACATTCAACTCCTACACCATTCAGGCCATCCTCAAATAAGGAAACACCATGGCCGATACCCTATCAAAACTGGCAACAATTGGTCAAGCCTCCCTCGAATGAGTCGTCTACCTAGATACCCTGGACTGGCCAAGCATCGCGGAGCCCCAAATCTTGGTGGCATCCGAGGCCCCCGATTAGCGGGCCCCATTGATTGCCTTCCTAGACCATGGGACCCTCCCAGAAGACAAGACTGAAGCTAGAAGACTCAAGTTCAAGGCAGCCTCATTTGTGATGATGGACGACACACTATACATATGATGGTTCATAGCTCCCTTTCTCTTGTACGTCGGTCCTTCACAGTCTGAAACCATCTTGGGAGAAGTTCACAGCGGAAGCTGTGGCAGCCACGTTGGAGGAAAAGCCCTGGCCGTACGGATCACTCGAGCTGGCTACTATTGGCCAACCATGTTGCAAGACTCCAAAGTCTTTGTAAACAGGTGCAAGGCATGCCAACTTTACGCCAACATTCCGCGACAGATGCCCGAATAACTTTCCTCAATCATGGTTCCCATCCCCTTCGTGGTATGGGGAATAGACCTCATGGGGCCACTCCCGATCTCGTTCGGTAACTTCTGATACATCATCGTAGCGGTCGATTACATGACCAAATGGGTGGAAGCCAAGCCCCTCAAAGACATGACCGCCCAGACCTATTAGTAGTTCTTAAAAAATGAGGTGGTAATGAGGTTCAGTGTCCCCCAATTGCTCATCTCCGATAACAGTACCCAGTTCGACAACCAAAACTTCGAAGAGTATCTGGCCGACATGGGGATCAAGCACCGCCGAGCGGCAGTCAAACACCGATAAGCTGACGACTAAGTCGAACTCACGAACCGGATCATACTGAACATAATCCGCCCATGGTTAGAGGGCGCCCAAGGGAAATGGTCTGATGAACTGCCGATCGTCCTGTGGGCCTACTGCACCACCCCTCGGTCTACGACCAGGGAGACGCCCTTCAAAATAGCCTACGGATTTGAAGCAGTCATCCCAATTGAAAAGGGGATACCCACCCCCAGGCAGCTATACTTCAACGAAACCCTCAACAACAACGCCGCCTGGGTGGATCTCGATTTCCTGGACGAGACAAGGGACACTGTAGTCCTGCGCATGGCCCAACTCAAGCAGCATACAGTAAAATACTATAATACCAAGGTCAAAACCAGGCGTTTTGAGGTCGGAGATCTCGTCCTACGAGCCACCATCGCCTCTAGGCTGACCGAGCAAGGCAAGGTGCACCCAAACTAGGAAGGCCCTTACTTGGTCTCGACGGTCCTCCACCCGATTCGTAGACATCTCCGGTCGCGCAATCTTCATTGTACAACCATGCATTGTAAAAGTTCGCTCATATACATCTGACAAACTCATACCTGTGGTCAGGCAATTTTGATTGTACGACCATACATTGTAACAATTTGCTCACCTACATACGATGAACTTTCTTATTAATAAAAATGTCTTTGAACACAATCAATGACTCATGCTTATGTTTTACTTATACACTTTATCCACGCGGCCATAAACACTTGGTCCGTAGAGTACAACTAAACTAACCATGCCAACGTCTCATCCACGCGGCCATAATCACTTGGTCTGAGGAGCACAATAACTAATCACAATTCACTTCCCACCTGCGCACCTAAAACATTTGGCCCAGGTGCACAAGTACACAACTGCAATACATGCTTAACCCCAGCTAGCGTCACACGCTCGGCCCTGAGGGCAACTGCAACTCCCAATCCGGCACTACTCCTATAGTTACTCGTAAGTTTCACCATGCCTAAGGTAAACCATAAGTATGGTCAAACTGGGGGGCATATTACGGATAGACGCCCAGACTGCTTGGCTTAATTAAACAGCCCAATTTAATTCAAAATGTCCGACTGGCATTTCAAAAACAAGTTTGCTCGTTCATTCACCCCGGTAACACTTTGGTTATTTTTCAAAGTCATGAGTTGTTACACTTAGCGGATTTTATCAAATTTTAATCTTATCAAGTCCCGGGCTGTTTTTACACTCAGCGGATTTTATCATATTTTAATCTTCATCAAGTCCCAAGCTGTTTACACTCGTCAACTTTCTCAAAACAAGTTACAAGTTACCGGTCAAATTTAGTTTTAAAGAGTTAAGTCTTATATGATGGCCGAGCTCAACACTTTATAAAAATTTTCAATTTTAACAAAGTTAATGAGCATTCACATATGTCAGAATGGAAGCAAAAAAGAAGAGAACAAAATGGAATTCAAATTTAAATTTCATTAATAATTTGAAAAAAATAATAATGGAAATTGAATTTATATTTCATTAAACAAAAAATAATTAATTACAAAAGGCCTAGTCCTATCCTAACTCCCTACGGCCCAGATGGCGGGCCAGGCGTCCCAGAAGGCAGACCAGGCAGCTCACCCTCTTTCAGAGGTGCCCCGGCAGACTGCTTGGCTCCCCCAATGAGGTGCTCCACGGCCACCTCATCCTCGAGCTCCGAATCAACGACCTCCAGATCCACCAGGAGGTCCATAATGGCCTTCATGTCCATCCCCCTGCACTCGGTTGAGTCCCTGAACTCTTTCGTTGCCTTGGCTGCCCTCTCAGAGGCTAACTTCAGCTCATTCGTATAGCTGGTCTCCCTCTCCTTCCAGGCCATGCGCTCAGCCTCCAACAGTCGGCTCACAGTCAATGTGGCGGCCTCCGCCTTTGCCGCCCTTATTTTAGCAACCTTTGCCCCCATAACCCTCACCTCAACTGCCTCTAACTTCAGGGAGAGCTCTATCTCCCTCCCGGCGGCGCTCTCCTCAGCCTCCTTCAGCCGCTGCTTCAGGTTGACAACCTCCTGAGCGGCCCCACTGCCGCTTCTACCTCGACGTTGGCCCCTTGGAAGGAACCCGCCATCCAGCTCATTGCCTGCAACAATATACCAGTCAAGAAAGGAATAACAAAGCAAAATAAAAAATAAAAAAATAACCAAGTGTTAAAAGACACAGGGCAAAACATCATACCTGCACCATTCAGTAGGTAGCATTTAAAGCACAGACGTTATAAGGAGTCTGGTTAATATCCGCTCGGTCCCCCTCTAGCGGTAGGCTGTTGAAAAGAGCCCGGACCTCAGCCTTCCCTCGGCCATCCAACAGGGAGCCCCCAGCCGGAACCAACCAGATGTTAACTTGGACAGCTTCATCAGTGGCCCTCGGTCTCTTTGGTGGATTGATGCATCCCTGATCCACTCCAGGCGTCTTCTCAGCCGGCCCCCTCTCCGTGGAAGCCACCACGACTCTCCCCTTGCTGGTCACCTTCTAGGCGGCGACCGCTACGAACTTCCCCTTATCGGTCGACCCCACCTCTTTAGTGGGACCGATCACCACACCAGTCACTGGACCCAGTTTCTTCAAGCTGGCCTGGGCGGTCTCCCTCGAGGCTGCCTACTGGGACTTCTCATCGCCTTTTTCTTGGTTAAGGCAAACATGTCTGCGTGTAAACCTGCAAAAAATGAAGATGGTCAGAACTAACCAACCAGAAAGACTTAAAGAAAAAACAAAGAATCTAAAGTGTTAAAGTAAAAGCAAAGGGAACCCTCGACCTACATCCGTGCTCCCTCAGCTAAGTGTTGTCCCTGATCACGGTGTAGGACCAGGGGCTCCCGACCTTGCCCGTGTCGGCTAACAAGTTATACTCCTCCAGGGCCCTCCCGGCCAGTTGCACCGATGAGTGGCACACCATCTTACACGAACTCCCATACTCTGGCAGCATCACCAAATCAGCCCCCGCTATGAAGAACCACTCAAACTTCTATTTCTTGTGCTTCGACGCCGGGGTGATCCATTTGGCCCTCTTTGGCCTCTTGTTGATCGACCAAAAAGAGGCCTCTGACCAGGCAACCAAAAAGGTATGCCAAAAGTAATCCAGTCGGCCCTCTATATCCATACGGTGGCACTGGGTTTCTTATACGAGTTGGGCGTCAGCTGGCCGACGCCAACCCCCAACAAGGACAGAAGGTCATTAATAAAAGGATGGAGGGCAACTTAAGCCCACCCCCCCTTAGGTGATGTTCACTAATGCTTACCCAGATTCCGCTCGGCCTACTGTGAATTTACTCCCCCCCTTTAGAGAGTCTCACCCCGTATTCCTCCAGGATCTGGTACTCCTCCACAATCACCTCCAATTGATGGCGGGTTAGCGTACTGTACATGTTACAGTCAGGACAGCTGACCCGGTCATCGTACTCTACTTCCCCTCTGAGCTCCTCGACTTCATCCCCGGAGCTACTCGATGGCTTAGCCTCCTCGCCATCCACCTCACTGGGGGTTGCCTCATCCTCAAGCAAATCCCTCGATGAGGCCACCACCCTGCTACTGGGCCCTACCTCCTGCAAATAGGAGCCACCAATGCCCTCTGCGGTGGATCCCATAATCGCCGCCTCCTCTTCCTCCTCGACAATATTCACTACCTGAAAGCTCTTATCTTGGGCCATCTAATGGGGTCTGAAAGTGGTCGAAACTAAAGAAGACTGAGATTTAGAAGACGACTTACTTGGTAAAAAGCTTAAAGAAAGGTCGAGGTTTTCGGCGGCGCACTGCAGATTTCAAAAGAAGACGAAGTAAGAATGGGGACACTCAACCCCCTTTTATAGGCGCCCCAACCCGACGGTTGGGAGTCCCCCTCAATAATCCAACGGCTACTCCCGAAAGGGCAATTATTACACAATAATTAATGGCATCAGAAGACGTAGGAAGTGACATCTCATTAAATGCTCTAAAAAGGCATACACAGGTGGGCAGAAATTTAAACGACGTGCGACAAACAAGGCCCCTCCGAGCGGCCTAGGTACCGGTCCTCCACAAACCTGTGAAATCCTTTCATCGCAGATACTTGAGGGACGATCGGACTCAGAGCCCGTCGGCACACTAAAGTACCATATCAGGCTGGGAGGCATTGATAGAGATCGTCCCAAATTAGGATTTTCACCTTAGCCCTAATTAGGGCAACGTGGTATTCTACATGATAGCTCACCTGATCGGCCATACTCAAAGCTCGGTGACCTACTTCGCCCAAAGGAAGATCTACACCTAATCCCAAAAGATTCAAGCTCGGCCATCGGCCTCCGAAAGGCCCTGCACTCACTTCTGTCCGGCCAGATCATCACCATCAGGGACTTCCAAACTATGCACCTTGGGCCCAGGCCTCCCCAAATAACGAGCCCAATCCACCCCATCGATCAGGCCTAACTTTGCCTGGTCCAGGTCAAACTCCCCAAAGGCCATAAAACAAGTTCTCAGGTGGTGTCCAATCAGCTGCCTAACCCTACATCCCTGTTAACTCAAAGGAGGCACGCCATACCTGCTGTCAACTTAAAGCAGACACATCATGCCTACTTTAGTAGGCTGCGGGCTAAGGCAAACTCTATAAATACCGCTTCATTTGCACAAATGGGGGGGATCAAAAATTCGACAGACCCAATACTCTGCAAAAATACAAACCCACCGGAACAAGACCTTTCTAAAAATATACCGGTAAAACCCATCATCTCCTACTTAATATTTAGATTACCACCTTAATCTCAACTAACTTAAGCATCAGAGAGGGGAACGAGGGAACACACCCCCATTGCTGCCCCATATTTCAGGTAAATTTGCTTCTGTCGACGTGTACCCAGCTGGAAGCAAGCTTTGGACTTGGTCAAAAGTTGGAGTGGTCACAACAATCCCTATTCCCTTCGCAGTATGGGGAATAGACCTCATGGGGCCATTTCCCACCTCGCTCAGGAGTTTTCGATACATCATTATGGCGGTCGACTACATGACCAAATGGGTCGAGGCCAAGCCTCTAAAACGCATGACTGCCCAGGCGTGCCAATAATTCTTCAAGAACGAGGTGGTAATGAGGTTTGTCATTCCCCAACTCCTCATGTCCGACAACGACACCCCGTTCGTCGACCAAAACTTTGAAGAATATCTAACTAATATGGGCATTAAGCACTGCCCGCGGTGGTCAAGCACCCGCAAGCCAACGGCCAAGTCGAGGTCATGAACTGGATCATACTAAACGGAATCCACCGATGGCTAGAGGGCGCCTAAGGGAAAAGGTATGATGAACTGCCGACCATCCTATGGGCCTATCGCACCACCCCTCGATCCACGACTGGGGAGACACCTTTCAAAATGGCATACGGATTTGAAGCAGTCATCCCCATCGAAAAGGAGATATCTACCCCCCGAAAACTCTACTTTGATGAAATCCTCAACAACGCTACCCAAGCGGACCTTGATTTCTTGGATAAAACAAGAGACACTGCAGTCCTACGTATGGCCCAACTCAAGCAGTAGACGACCAAATATTATAATGCAAAGGTCAAGACCAGACGATTTGAGGCCGGAGATCTTGTTCTTCGAGCTACCATCTCTTCCAGACCGACCGAGCCAAATATTATAATGCAACGGTCAAGACCAGATGATTTGAGGCCGGAGATCTTGTTCTTCGAGCTACCATCGCCTCCAGACCGACCGAGCCAAATATTATAATGCAAAGGTCAAGACCAGACGATTTGAGGCCGGAGATCTTGTTCTTCGAGCTACCATCGCTTCCAGACCAACCGAGTAAGGCAAACTGCACCCAAACTGGGAAGGCCCCTACTTGGTCTCGGCGGTCCTCCACTCGGGTACATATTCTCTCAAGGATATGGATGGATGTGAACAAAAAAATCCATGGTATGTTATCCACCAAAAAAGGTACTACTCGTAGACATTTCCAATCGGGCAATCTTCATTGCACGGTCATTTATTGACAGTTCACTCGCATACATCTGACAAACTTATGTCTGCGGTCGGGCAATTTTCATTACACGACCATACATTGTTACAGTTTGCTCACTTACATACGATAAACTTTCTTATTAATAAAAATGTCTTTGAACACAATTAAATGACTCATGCTTATGTTTCACATATACACTCTATCCACACGACCATAAACACTTGGTCCGAAGAGTACAAGTAAATTAACCATGCTAACGCCTCATCCGCACGGCCATAAGTACTTGGTCTGAGGGGCACAGTGACTAATCACAATTGTCTCACTTCTCACCCGCGCTCCTAAAACACTAGGCCTGGGTGCACAAGTACACAATTGCAATGCATACGTAACCCCAGTCAGCGTCTTGCACGCGACTCAAGGGCAATTACAAACTTCCTACCCGACATTACTCCCGTAGTCACTTCTAAGTTTCACTATGCCTAAGGTAAACCAAACATGGTCAAACTAGAGGGCATACTTTGGATAGCCGCCCGGGTTACTTGGCTCAATTAAACAGTCCAATTTAATTTAAAATCGGGACCCAGTTGTCCGACTAGTACTTCAAAACAAGCTTGTTCTTTCATTCTCCCGAGTAACACTTAACTATTTTTCAAAATGCCGAGTTGTTTACACTTAGTGAATTTTATCAGATTTTACCAATCTTTATCAAGTCCCGAGTTTTTACCTTTGTTAATTTTCTCAAAATAAGTTATAAGTTACTGACCAGATTCAATTTGAAAGAGTTAAGTGTTATATGATGGCCGGGGTGAAATTTTTTAGTTTAAAACAAGTTAATGAGCACATTATTCATCTGATCAAAAAAAAGAAGAGAACACAATGGAATCTAAATTTAAATTTCATCAAATAATTCGAAAGAATTACAATGGAAATTGAATTTATATTTCATTGAACTTGGAAAAATTACAAGTATTTACAAAAGGTCTATGGTCCTATCCTAACTTTCTACAGCCCGGAAGGTGGGCCAGGCGGCCTAGAAGGCGGACCAGACAGCTTTGTCTCCTCTAGAGGCGCCCCGGTAGGCTCCTTGACTACTCCCCCTGTGGGCTGCTCCGAGGCCAGCTTATCCAACGGCCTCCGGATCCACCAGAAGGTCCATAATTGCCTTCATGTCCATCCCTTTTTTGGTTCCCCAATGGACCGGCCGTTCAAAGCCTCAAAGGAACTGGCTGGCGGAAGCATCAAGGATCATCACCTCGCACTCGGCCAAGCCCTTGAACTCTTCCGCTACCCTTGTCGCCTTCTCAGAGGCCAACTTCAACTCATTTGCATAACTGGCCTGCCCTTCCAAGCCTCCCGCTCGGCATCCAGCTGCTAGCTCATGGTCACTGTGGCGGCCTTCGCCTTTATGGCCTTTGTCTTAGCAGCCTCTGCCCCTATGGCCTTCACCTCGGTTGCTTCCAATTTTAGGGAGAGCTCATTCTCCTTCCCGGAGGCCTCTGTAGCGGCCCTGGCAGTGCTCTCCTTGGCCCCCTTCAGCCGCTGCTTCAAGTTGGTAACCTCCTGAGCTGCCCCGCCCGCTGCCGCTACCGTGGCACTTGCCCCTTGGAAGGAACCTTCCATCCAGCTCATTTCCTACAATAATATACCAGACGAAGTCAGAAAAGGAAAGACAAAACAAAAAAAAAACCCAAGTGTTAAAGACACGGGGAGAAACATGATACCTTCACCATCCGATAGGCGGCATTTAAAACACAAACATTATAAGGAGTCTGGCTAATTTTTAGTCGGTCCCCCTCCAGCGACAGATTATTGAAAAGAGCCCAGACCTCAACCTTCCCTCGGTCATCCAACACGGAACCCCCAACCAGGACCGACCAGACGTTGATTGTGCCACCTTCGTCAGCGACCCTCAGTCTCTTTTGGGGTTTGGCGTAGCCTTGATCCACCACGGGCTTCTTCTCGGCTGGGCCCCTCTATGCAGAAATCGCCATGGCCTTCCCTTTTCCGGTCACCTTCCTCTAGTCAACCGCCGCAACCTTTCCTCTATCGGTCGGCCCCACCCCCTTAGTGGGACCAAAGGGAGATGAATGCAGAGTTGGCCTCGCCCCTATCACCACTTTCATAGCCAGGCTCATCTTTTCCGAGCCAACCTAGGCGGTCTGCCCTAAGGCTGCCTGGTTAGACTTTTCCATCGTCGTCTTTTTGGCTAAGGCAAACATTTGTTCGTTGACACCTGAAGAAATGAAGATGGTCAGAACCAAACCGGCCGGAAAGATAAAATATTGAAGCAAAAACAAAAAGAATCATAAATCTACATCCATGCTCTATCAGTTAAGTGTTGTCCCTAGTTACGGTGTACGACCAGGGACTCCCTGTCTTGCCTGTGTCAGCAAATGAGTTGTACTCTTCCAGCACCCTCCTGGCCAATTGCACCGACGAGCGGTACACCACCTTACACGGCCTTCTCCACTCTGGCAGCATCACCAAATCGGCCCTTATGACGAAGAACCACTATGACTTCCATTTCTTGTGCTTCGACGCCGGGGTGATCCATTTTAGCCTCCTCGATTTCTTTTTAATTGGCCAAAAGGAGGCCTCCGACCGGGTGACCGAGAAGGTGTGATAGAAGTAATCCGTTTGGGCTTCTATACCCATGTGATGACACGAGGCTAAGAAGCCCATGATTTGAACATACGAGTTGGGGGTTAGCTGGCCGACGTCAACCCCCAACAAGTATAGAAGGTCATTAATAAAATGGTGGAGCGGCAACCTAAGCCCTCCCTCAGATGGTGTTCACTAATGCCTACTCAGATCCCATCCGGCCTACTATGCATGTACTCCCCCTCCTTCGAGAGCCTAACCCCGTATTCTTCCGGGATCTAGTATTCCTCAATGATTGCCTCTAATCAACGATAGGTCAACGTAATGTGCACATTACAGTCCGAGCGGCGAACCCGGTCTCCGTACTTCGCCTCCCCTCCGAGGTCCTCCACCTCATCACTAACGCTACTTTCCGACTCGGCCTCCTTGTCGTCCACTTCACCGGGACTCGCCTCGTCTCTAGGCAAGTCCCTCGGAGGAACTATCACCCTACCACTGGGCCCCACCGCTCCCTGCGACTGAGAACCAACGATATCTACGGTGGTAGATTCCATAACTGTCGCCCCCTCCTCCTCAACGATGTTCACTACCTCAAAGGTCTTATCTTAGGCCATCTAATGGAGATCTAAAGGAGGTTAAAACTAAAGAAGACGAAAGGGAAAAGGCTTACTTGACAAAAACTTGACGAAAACTCGAAGTTTCCGGCAACACAAGACTTCTCTGCTAAAAGCACTGCAGATTACAAAGAAAGCAAAGTGAGAATGGGGGGCACTCAACCCCCCTTTTATAGACGGCCCAACCCGATTGTTGGGGCTCCCTCTCGGTAATCCAAAGGCTATCAAATGACAGCCGTATTTACACGCCTTCCAAAAAAGTAATTATTACGTGATAATTAATGATATCAGAAGACGCGCGAAGTAACATCTCATTAAATATCCTAAAAAGACGCACACACGCGGACCAAAATTCAAACGACATATGACCTGGGATCCGAGAGGCCTTGGTCCCAACCCTTTGCAAACTTGTGGAATTCTTTCACCTCAGATACTCCGGGGACGATCGGACTCAGAGCCCGCTGACACACTGAAGTACCCCACCGGGCTGGGGGGCATTGATGGAGATCGTCCTAAATTAGGATTACGGTTTTCACCTTAGCCCTAATTAGGGCAACATGGCATCCCACGTGGCAGCTCAATCGGTCGGCCATCCTCAAGGTTCGGCGACCCACTTCGCCCAAAGAAGGATCTAGCCCGGCTCTCGGCACCCAAAGGATGAAGCTCGGCCAACTGGCCTCCAAAGGATCTTGCATCTGCCTCAATTCGGTCGGACCATCACTGTCGAGAACTTTCAAACTATACGCCTTGGGCCCGGATCCTCCTAGATAACTAGCCAAATCTACCCCATCGATTAGGCCTGGCTCTGCCTGACTCTGCCTGGTTCGGTTCCAGCGGCCCAAAGGCCATAAGACAAGTTCCTAGGCGACGTCCAATCGGCCGCCTAACATATGCAGTCCTGTCAGCTCAAAGGAAGGGCACCATACCTGCTGTCAACTCAAAGTACGCTGACTATGCTTACTTTATCGGGCCACGGGTCAAGGCAAAAGTCTACGAATACCGCCTCATTTGCACAAATGAGGGAGATATCTCTCAACACAGAACAGAGCCTAAACTCTGCCAAAATACAAACTCTCTCAAAAATTCACCGGTAAACTCCACACTCTTCTACTTAATATTCAGATTACTAACTTAATCTCAACTAACTTAAATATCGGAGCGGTGAACGAGGGAACAAACCCCCCGTATTGCCCTTGTTTCAGGTGAATCTGCTCAAGCTGACATGTGCCCAACTGGAAACAAGGTTTGGACTTGGTCACATGTCAAGTTTGGTCCCAACATATATATATATATATATAATTTTAAATGAAAAAAATTCTGCTGTGATATCATCTTTCTTTCTTTCTTTCTTTCTTTCTTGCTTTTTTTTGGCGATACCAAGAAAGCAAAGCAGCTTACTCATGTGAATGACTTAAAATTACAAAGCAACTGGAATAAGCATCTTAATAGGGATGCCTCATCTCGATATTCGCTTCTTTAAGGTAAGCTCGAAGTAAAAAACAAATAAACAATCACTAATGTCCTCGGAGATTCCAAAGACAAAAAATCATAATTTAGCACCACCAAATTAATTGAAAGTCTCGGCTAGATCATTGGTCTTATAAGCCAAACATATGAACCACACGCCTTAAATTTTTTATTTAATTAAAACATCTGTAATTCTATGTCCCTTAAATTCTCCCTATTCTTCTATATATATGTAACACAAAATAATTGATCTATCTCCCACCAAGAACCATTCAAACACACCACAACTAGAATCCAACATTCCTGCTAAAATGGCCCAAGAAAAAGAAACACCTTCCTATTTCAACTTCAAAACAATCGATCAATGTGAGTCAATCGGACGCGATAAACACACGGTGGTGGCTGACATGGACGGAACTTTGCTCCGTGGTCGCAGTTCATTTCCCTATTTTGCACTTGTTGCATTTGAAGTTGGTGGAATTCTAAGGCTTCTTTTCTTGCTACTGGCTTCTCCACTAGCCGGACTCCTTTACTACAACATTTCTGAGTCTGCCGGCATTCAAGTACTAATTTTCGCGACATTTTGTGGCATGAAAGTATCTGATATTGAGTCTGTGGCACGTGCGGTGTTGCCAAAATTCTATTCCAGTGACTTGCACCCAGAGTCATGGCGCGTGTTTTCGTCATGTGGGACCAGGTATGTGTTGACAGCGAATCCCAGGATTATGGTGGAAGGATTTTTGAAGGAGTATTTGGGTACTGATGTGGTCTTAGGGACTGAAATTACAACATTTAAAGGTCGTGCCACGGGGTTTGTGAGGAGTCCCGGTGTACTTGTTGGCAAAAATAAGGCTGATGCGCTTCTAAAGGCATTTAGAGACAAGTCAGCACCAGATATTGGACTTGGAGATAGGAAGACTGATTTCCCATTCATGATGCTTTGCAAGGTGCGTAAACTCTCAATTTTATCCCAAAACAAAAGTCAACCATGAAAAATCATATTCTTGAATAATTTTTTGACTTTTATAGCATAACTTGAACTAATTAACGGACAAAGCTACTTTAATAAGCCGGCATATTAGTAGTAAATTCGAAATGAAACTTTTATTTTAGGACATCTTGAATGTAAGAAATTGAATTTTTTATGCAAATATTTAAATTAATTTTCATTAAGTAGAGTTAAAAATTATCAATTCCTTTATGTTTGAGTGTATAAGAAACTGTCACATTAAAATAATTTACAATTATATGAATGCCATATTTGCTAGTTGAATTAACAATTTCTAACTTTAGTAAATTCAAATCCTAATTAGATGCATGTAATTCTCATGTTATGTGATCTATATCAATTCAGGAAAGCTATGTCGTTCCAGCAAATCCTGAAGTTGAAGCCTTGAGCCATGACAAATTACCAAAGCCCATAGTATTCCACGACGGCCGTCTAGTGAAAAAACCAAGTCCCCTAACTGCCCTTCTCACCATCCTCTGGATCCCAGTAGGCTTCGTCCTTGCATGCATGCGCATCGCCGCCGGTTCACTCCTCCCAATGCCGCTAGTCTACTACGCCTTCCGGGCCCTCGGCGTCCGAGTCATCATCAAAGGGACCCCGCCACCGCCCGCCCAAAAATCCGCGGGAAAAACCGGTGTTCTATTCATTTGCTCCCACCGGACCCTCCTTGACCCGATTTTCCTCTCCACCACCCTTGGGCGCCCGATCCCCGCCGTCACCTACTCCCTTTCCCGGCTGTCCGAGATCCTTTCCCCCATCAAAACCGTCCGGCTCAGCCGTGACCGGGTCGCCGACGCCAACATGATAAAGAAACTTCTAGAAGAAGGTGATTTAGTTATATGCCCCGAAGGAACAACATGCAGGGAACCATTTTTGCTTAGATTTTCAGCATTGTTTGCCGAGTTAACGGACCAACTTGTGCCGGTGGCTATGTCGAACCGAATGAGCATGTTTCATGGGACAACGGCTAGAGGGTGGAAAGGAATGGACCCTTTTTACTTTTTCATGAACCCTAGCCCTTCATATGAAGTTACATTTTTGAATAAGTTGCCGGAGGAGCTTACTTGTGGTGCCGGAAAAGCTAGCCATGAGGTTGCGAATTATATACAGAGGACGATTGCTTCGACACTATCTTATGAGTGCACCAACTTCACGAGGAGGGATAAGTATAGGGCCTTGGCTGGAAATGATGGCACGGTTGTCAAGAAACCTAAAAGTGATGCTAACAAAGTCATGGGTTGCTAGAGATGGTTACGTAATCTAGTTCTGTGGGAAACTTTGGTTTCTTCATCTATACTAATTATGAATGAAATAGTTTGAATTTTGAAACATGTTAGGTTAAATATTAATCACAACCTCGCGAATAACAATTTGAAAATATTCGAGTAATTTAAAATTGATTCAAACTCAAATTATAGTAATCATATAAATAACAATAATCTGGAAGGGAAGCAATATAAGAGACATTTGTGAAGCTAACATTTTACATGTAAAATTAGCTCCTCTCACATCGTATAACCGAAGTTGGATTGGGTAATGTTTGTGTTGCCAAATCTTCGAACTTTTAGCTAATCCTAGAAATTAGAGACATATACAGAGAGAATCAACAGAGAACAAGAAAATATTACTTTTGCATTCCATAACGTTCAGAATGAAAATATTATAATAATATAAAAAATAATACTACTAAATTAGTACATCAATCAAAAACTAACTATATCAACTTCTTCTAGAAGTTTCTTTATCATGTAGAAACTGCATAGTAACCGCCTCTCAACTTCTTCTTCAATTACTTACGGTTGGTGACATAATCTTTGAGCCATATGAATTCCTTTCCTACCTGTTTTGATATGCACAGTTCCTTTGTTCACTCTCACTTCCTCTTTTTTTAATTTGCTGATAACTCAATCTCATTATTATTTGCATCAGTTTGTAAGGGTACGTCGAATTAATTTATGTACTACAACTTCCGTCAAAAATTGAAAGACTTAGTTGAATTTTTAACTTATTAATTTTTTTAATCGTGTTAAAAGTATAGTATATACATGCGTTTAGTATACTATTATATAATAAATGTTCTAATTAAAATTAAATCAAGTGTAAATATAAATATAATAAAAGTTCGGAAAGTGACATCATTTTTTTAGTGGGTAGTGGCAATAGTTATATCATGGTTATAAACATACCAATTTAAGATCAACCAATGTTCGAATTTCACAAAAATATCATAATTCTATAATATTAATAATGGGTCATAGAATCTCACATGATAATGTGGACAAAACTTCACACCATCAAACTCATAATAGTGGGTCAGATAATCTCAAATATGTGAAAGATAATCTCATTTAAGAAAAGAGAAGAACAAGAGCTCAGCTTAAATTAATAAACAAAAAATGTGCGATCTCTTACAAAAAAAAAATCTAAGGACCTCAGTTGATGAAGATTGTCCCAAATTAGGGTTAAGGTTTTCACCCCAGCCCTAATCAGGGCAAACGTGACATCCCACGTGGCAACCCATACGATCAGCTACTCTCGAGACTCAGCTATTCGCCTCGCCCAGAGAAGAATCAATCCCGGCCCTCGGCCCCCAGGAGGAGCTGGCACCATCTCCCGATCCCGCCCCTAAGAAGGGGCTGGCACCATCTCTAGCCAGCCAGACCAACACCGTCGAGGACTTTCAGACTACGCGCCTTGGGCCTAGGCCTTCCCAGCTAGCAGACCCAATTCACCCCAACGATTGGGCATAACGCAGCCTGGTTCGGATCAAGAGGCCCAAAGGCCATAAAACAAATTCCAAGACGAGTCCAATCAGCCACCTGACCCCGACAACCCTGTCAACTCAAGTAAGGCGCATCATGCATGCTTTATCAGGTTGCGGGTCACATCCAGCTTTACAAATACTATCTCATTTGCACAAATTGGGGGATCTGCTCTCAACACAATACAGAGCCAAACTTCTGCCAAAATACATACTAAAAATACACGGTAAACCCCACCCCCTCCTACTTATACTCAGATTATCACCTTAATCTCAACTAACTTAAGCATCGGAGAGGAGAACGAGGGAACAAACCTCTCGTGTTACCCATGTTTTAGGTGATCCTACTTCGGCCGACGTGTGCCCAGTTGAAAGTGGAGTTTGGACTTAATCAACGGTCGGATTAGTTCCAACATCAATATTAATGATTAGAGTAAGATCTAACTTTGTTACAATCGAAAATTGTATACACGCTCGTTATATCATTTTCATGTTATAAATTCTATGATATACATGCACGCATTATTATTAATACTTAATGATTAAGGGATTTTTTTTTGTAATTTCTTAACCTTCTGAAAAATATGAAGTGTCAAACGACAATGAAGAAATAAAATAGTGGCAATGATGATGAGATCAAGAGGTATCTGTTAGGCTAATTATTAGTATAGTCCTCCCTCAACCTTTTCATTTCTCGTCTGACTATTGTAGTCCTTCCTCTATCTCTACTCCTCTTATCTCTAGATGCACGTTTTTTAGCATTTAAGAAGAAAATCTTCTGGGGGTGTAAAATGGATTCCTTAAATATCCCGTGATTTAATGGTTAGTACTATTTTAATATTTCAATTTAGAAAGGAAAAAAAAAAAGAGGAGAAAAATGGCCAAAGTGACGACAACATGCCCAATTTGCATTTATTTCTTGTAATAATAATAGAATAAATAAAAGTAACACCAAACTATACTACTTGTAAAGCTCTGTCTCTCACCATTATGAGTTATCTTTTTGTTTTTTAAGTTTTACCTATAAAACGAGGACCCGAGATTTGCATTTGCTCACATCGCGTCCCATGGATTTCCATCAATTTTTTCTCATCGTTTCTTTATGTTTCCTGATTTTCCCCCCTCATTTTTCCTACTCAGCTTTCAATTTCCCTGGATGGCCTGGAAATAAGAAAACGTATGTCTATATCTCCATATCTATATATACACATTTTTTTTGGGATATTAGTAATCCCTGATCACTTTTTCGATCATCAGTCATGTACCTATTGCATCATCAGTACTACAGCAAACTGCGTTATACTGTAATATCAATGACGCCAATACAAAAATGTTGATAGAAACAACTGATGAAATTCCTTGTCTCCGTATATATCTTTGATTATGTTTTAACTTTTTTTCTTTATCAGGCAAAGAGAGTCCGTACTTAAATCGAAAACGGGTGTTACTTTTGATCCTGCAAGGGTGAGACAACTTTCTTGGCATCCCAGGTCAGTCCTTAATTTCTTTCTTTCCACATCTGTTTGTATACATTTGATGTTTGTATCTGACCCCTTTTTTAGCTAAATACAGGGCTTTCATATACAAAGACTTCTTAACAGATGACGAGTGTGATCATCTCATTTTCCTGGTTAGGCCTTATTTATCCTCTTCATAATATTCTTATTATATATCCTATCTCTTCATAAATTCAGTTTCTTTCCTTTTCTTTTTTTTTAATTCTGATTTTTGGATATTATCAAATTAATGTTGTGCTAATTTTGGATACTAATTAAAAATAAATAAAATAAATAAATAGAGGAAGAGCTATAAAGATTCATATTTGATGTGATCCCATAAAGCTATAGTACTCTTGCTTATGTTGAATATTTTTGAGAAGGCTAAGGATAAGCTGGAGAAGTCAACAGTTGTTGACAATGAGTCTGGTAAGGGCATACCGAGTGATGTCCGGACGAGCTCTGGCATGTTTCTCGACAAAGCACAGGTCAGTTATCCACGCTCTACCCGACTTCTTGTAGTTCTTCAATATATTGGAACTTGAAAAATATTGATGGAAAAAAAAAAAAATAAATAATTAATATAAAAATGGAAAAGACTGTCTTAACTGACATGAATCCAAAGAGCTAAACTTCTAAAAATTTTAATACCAAACCCAATGTTAAAATAAATTTTATTAGTGATTAAAGTTGAAATAACTTTTTGATTCCATATTCTTTTCCGTTTTCTTCATTTTCTCTCAAATTTTTCTAGTTCCAAATCAAGACTTGGCGTTATGTCGCAACCAGTTGAATGCGTGCTGTGATATTATGAAAGTAAATTAAATTTGGTTATATCTATACGTTAATTTATAAGGAGATATAAATTTTTTTAAATCGAAAAATTAGTAAACATATTTGTTTCGCTTGTGAAGGATGAGATAGTTGCTGGCATTGAGTCTAGGATTGCTACCTGGACATTCCTTCCCATAGGTAGTAAATTGATTTTCTTTTCAAATTTTTTTGAGCCTTCATCTTTCATTGCATAGAAAAAAACCTCATTCACTATTTGATGTAAATAGAGAACGGGGAGTCAATGCAAGTACTGCGTTATGAGATTGGTCAAAAGTACGAGCCTCATGTCGATTATTTTCATGACAAGATCAATCAAGAATTGGGGGGTCACAGGGTGGCCACTGTACTTATGTATCTATCTAATGTAGAGAAGGGGGGAGAAACAGTTTTTCCCTTTTCAGAGGTATATTTGGTTGGACAACCCCAGGCTTTTTGTGGTCTTCATTTTCTTCCCCCCACAAGATGTTAAACGATTCTCGGGCTCATTTAAAATTCAAATTTAGTTCGTTTAAACCTCAAAGTCGATATATAATTTGTTTAATTTAACAAAAGTTTCGGCTTATTTAAAACTCGCTTTTATCAATATTTAATATTTTAAATAATTTATGAAAAAATTTGACCTCATATCGTTAAAAACACAATAAAAAACTGTTTTAGATAAATAAACTGAGCTCGAGAAAAAAATATTTTTAACCTTTAACCAGTTGAACCCACTGAGCTAACTTCAGTGTTTTGTTTTTACAGGCAAGAGAATCTCAACCAAAGGATGAAAACATGTCTCATTGTGCAAAACAAGGTTACTCAGGTAAGACTTCACTGGTTTAGGTTCTCTCCATTAAAACATTGCAAAAATGAAGAAGATACTTTTCTTCCATGTCTATCCTAGACAGAGTATTCATAATTAGTTGTACGGCAGGATAATGAAATTTCTATAATTTTTGTTCTAAAACCGTTCAAATGCGAATTTTATTGCAAAACAAGGTTACTCAGATGAGACTTCACTGATTTAGGTTCTCTCCATTAAAACTTTGCAAAAATTAAGAAGATACTTTTCTTCCAAGACAGAGTAATTAAGTATTCATAATTAGTTGTATGGCAGGATAATGAAATTCCGTTAATTTTTTTTCTAAAACCATCAAATTAATGCGTATCTTATTGCAAAACAAAAGAATTTGACAAATAAAATTTCTTTTTTTTGTGGAACTAATGCTGTGTTTGATATATATCTTATAATTGCAGTGAAACCTCGTAAGGGCGACGCTTTGCTCTTTTTCGGCCTTCATCCTAATGCAAGTACTGATGTAATGAGCTTTCATGGGAGCTGCCCCGTGATTGAGGGTGAGAAGTGGTCTGCTACAAAATGGATTCATGTCAGGTCTTTTGAGACTTCGAGCGGAGAGTGCATCGATGAAGATGACAATTGTGCGGGTTGGGCTGCTGCCGGTGAATGTGAGAAGAATCCTGTTTACATGGTTGGCTCTAAGGATAAGCCTGGGTTTTGTAGGAACAGCTGCAAGATTTGCTCCTCTTCATAACTTTTTTCTTTTTTCTTTTCCCCCCATAAAAAATATGGATTTAAATTAATTTGTGCTTTTCTGGAAAACAAGAGGTGGACTTTGATGTTGTAGAGTATAAATTGAGCTTTGTTGAAGAAAGAGTATAAATAATTATGAGGGAAAAAAAGGAAAAAGAATATATGGAGTTTCAGTTGACAATTTTGATTTTCTCTTATTCCCGATTAAAGAAAATGTACCAATTTAACTTTTATAATTAAATTAATTAATTTTAAGATCAATAAATATTAATAGCACCGAGAGATTTTTCATTTCGAAAGTGAAATTCGTTCAATATATTACAAAGGTAGAAGCACAAGTGATTAAAATAATATCTCTTATACAGTTATACATAATTAAGTAAAATAGAAAATAATTTTTTGCACAACATACGAAATACTTATATTTTATTTTATTTTTTAAGTGGAGAGACTTAAACCTAAAATATTTTTAAAATAAAAAATCTCATGACTTTAGGCCCTATTTTATACAATTTATTTCAGAAAAGTTTAAAACTTATTTGTTAATTTAAATAAATTATAAGCTAAAGAAAAAAAATACTTACTTGTCAATTTTTTCAAATAAACTGAAAATATTATTATACTCGACTTATATTTTTTTAAAATTAATAGAAGTAAACACTTTTAATATAATTTATTTTAAAAATAAACTATAATCAATTTTAATAACCAATAGGAGAGTAAAATAATAATTATTTTTTTATAGAACACGGGATCTAAGGTCATTTTTGAAGTTTTACAATTTTAAATTTTCATGTAAATAAAATCAAATAGTTCGAGATTTATTCGAGATCGTTCGGTTAAAAGTTCGATTTGAACTCAATTCGAAATATTAATTTGAGTTCAAATTAATTGGATTTGATTCATATTCGGTCTCAATTCGATAGTTAAACGAGACATACATAAATTTTATTATAAATTTATTAAATATATAATTAAAATTTAAATATGTCAATATTCGATTCGATTCAATTCGTTTATATCCTTAATCGCAAAGGCTTCTTGGAGCCAACGAAAGCTAGAAGGCTTCAGCTGACGGACAAAGGCTTTCATTTGGATTGGCCCACTTGAAATAATAAGCCACTGAGTTGTCCACAATCCATGTGGTCCACGATAGGTAGCGCCTGGGGACACGAAAATTTTTAAAAGAGAAAGAAATTGACAAAAAGCCTCCATAAGACTTGTTTAATAGATATTATCAAGAATTTCTATTTAAATTTAATTTCAAATTTTATATTTATTTATTAAATATAAATTTTATAATTTTAAATATGCAATAAGTTGCTATCAAACACGAACATAATCCGTTGGTTGGACACTAGAAAAACGTGAGCTTTGTCTGTTGCATGAAAAAGGTTTTATAGAAATATTTTTTAGATATTCTAATGTTTAGTATATCAGAGAAAATTCAGTCAATAAAAAATTATTTTTCAATCAACAAAAAATTCATTTATTGTTTCAGAAAAATAACTTATGGATTTAAATCCGTAAGTTATTTTCATAAAGTGATCCTAGTGTTGTCTTTTTCTGTCATTCTTCATAACACTTTTATTTAATCACTCTTATCATATTTTTTTAAAATAAATATATTTATTTTTATTTTTACAATAAATGCATAATTTGTATTTTCATATTGAATTATATACACACATATATTTCCTAAATTTTAATTTTTTTTATTTTTAAAAATCTTCAAAACCACTATCTTATTATTTTTTTTTCTTATGAGCATTCTTATTATTATATTATAGTGTTAAATTCTATATATATAAAAATAAATTTAAATTTTTATGGTAAGAACTTAATTTATAATAACATAATTATTAAATTTATTTCAAAAATAAAATATAAAAATATATTTTCAGTCTCATTTTTAATTTGACCACCAAACATAAAAATAAATTATTTTTTTATAAATTATTTTTTTAAAAAGTACTATTTTTTAAAACACATTTTGAACCATAGTTACATAAAAAGGTCCCACGCACGGCACCCCATAAATTTCTTCGCAACACGTGTTCCATTAATTAAATTTTCGTAACAATCCGACTGAAATGGAAGAGTATCCATAAAATTTAATTTATCCCTCTTAGAAAAATAAAATATTTTAAAAATACACTCTCTTTGTTCTAAAAAAATAAATTTAGATATTTTTTTATTATTTCAAAAATAATAATTTAATTTATTATTTTTAATTTTTAATTTTTAATTTTTTTATTCTCACTTTATTTTAAATTAAAATTTTATTATTATTATTATAAAATATATTTGTAAGAAAAATTTTGTCAAAAAAATATATTATCTTTTAAAAAATTAATTTTTTTAATTTGCCTATTTTTTATATTTTATTCATCATTTTTGAAATAGAGGGAATATATTTTAAATATATATTTTTTATTATAAGAAAATTATTTAAATTGTATTTATAATATTATAATTTAAATAATAAAATAATAATTAAAATAACATATTATAATATTAAAATAATAATTAAAATAGTGAATCATTATATTAAAATATTAATTAAAATGTTATGTCATATTTAATAAAATAAAAATAAGTTAAATAATTTATATTCTTAAATGTTTTTTTAAATAAAATATTATACTTAATTTGGGACGATTAAAAAAAATTAAGTGTTGCATTTTTTGAGAAGAAAAGAGTAATTAAGAAAAATCAATAAAGTAATATATTTGTGATTCTATTATACAGTAATAAATATATATTTTATTTTATTTCATTTTTAATTTTTAATTTTTAGATATCATGGAGAGATGGTGTATTTTCACTTTTGCGTAAATGTAAATACAGGCAAAACGACATAAAAATGTCCGAAGTTCCGACCGTTTATGCTCCGCCACAAAATGATACTACCGACGAGTGGCGTCAAAACTTTTTCTTCAGCTCTCTGTCTAACACTAATTGCACTCAACGAACCAAAGTGATCAAATAATGCTCTTTGCATCTATGCACCATTATTACTGCCTGCAATGCTCTGAAAAACACTCTGGGAACTCATCTTCTAAATTGGAGAGCCTCGAAAAAGCAGAGATTTGTCATCAGTATATTACTATTATTAGTATCTCATGGATTATCGAGTTTGCTTCCCAGTATTTCTGCTCTTCTGTTTGATCTTATTTTTCGCTCATTTCTCCCAGTCTGCTCCTCTCCCTTGGACTCCGCGCCCAGATAAGATAACGTCTCTCTTTCTACGCTTTCTCTTTACTAATCTTTCTCTCCCTCTCTCAGATCATGTTTAATATGGAGTATATAAATATGTGTGAATTTTTATTTTCTCAGACAAAAAGGGTCGGTGCTGAAATTAACCTCCGGTGCTAATTCGTCTGTCACTTTTGATCCTTTAAGGGTCACCCAAATCTCTTGGCAACCCAGGTCAGACTCTCTCTCTCCCCCCTCCCTCCCTACTCTTATACATTTGTGTTACTTGTGTGTGTCTATGCATACTCCATGCCTTCTGTAAAATAAAGTGATTCACATTATGACATAATGTTTATGATGTTAAAGATCAGAATTTTGTTATCATCCTGTCGCTATTAATTAAAACAAGTATTATATTTAAGCAAAAGTTAAAGTTTGTAATTTTAAGATTAGTTAGAAAGAAATGTAGGAGTGATAAGGGGACAATGCTCAACTTCATGTCCTTTATAGTTTAAAATTTAAAAAAATATATTTTTGAATAAAAAAAAAAAATCTATTAGAAGGAAAAGAGTATATAGAGAATGAGGACTAGAACTCAATCAAAGAAATAAAATGGTGAAGGAAAACAGAAACTAGTGAAGCCAATATCTATGGACATCTCGATGCAAAGGGAAATTTATCTCTATTTTCGTAACCAACTAAAATAAACAACCATGTCTAATTTTGTAACTGATAGAGTATGTGTATATCTCCTGATTGTTTTTGATTTGTCTCAATGGCTACTACATATTCAGGGCATTCATATACTGCAACTTTATAACAGATGAGGAGTGTGATCATCTTATCAATCTGGTAAAGCCTTATGCTTCCACCATCCTTCTAATTTTTTTCCTATTTTATTTTTATCTTTTAAATATCAAGTTACTCATTTGTTTATCATTGTAAATCAGTGGCATTGTCTTTTTGGTTTCTGAGACGATGCAGAAAGAGTTAGTTAAGAATTAAAAAAATTCATGTTTTTATAAGTTTCAGTAGCTCCAATCTTCTACCTATAAAGTTCTGTAAATTGCCGAACTACTTATAGTCTAGAAAAACCCAACTCAACCATTGCTATAAATCTTACTGTGTAATATACTTATTTTAATGTTAATGGATGTTATAAAATGGCTTTTTGCTGATGAATGACAATATAAATGGGCTTAGTTAAACCTACTGACCTTCCCTTATATGAACTTGAGTAATTAGCTGTGTTCAATTTGAACTCCAAATGAGTTCAAGTTGCTCGTGTGGGCTTATGAGGGCCTGTGGGTAGTTCGGATATTATATGAAATGCACCTTTAACCTTTTGTAAGCTACAGACTTAGAAATCATGCTTTACTTGATTTGACACTATTCGACTACATTCATATACGATTGAAAGCTGTGGTATTTGTTTTCTAGGCGAAGGAGAAGTTGGAGAAATCAATGGTTGTCGATGACGAAACAGGTAAAAGTGTAGAGAGTGATGTCCGGACAAGCTCCGGCATGTTTCTCGAGAAAGCACAGGTTTATCGACTCACCTCCTTTTTTTCATTCTTTTGATGTTGATAAAAGCACGTGCATAAAGCATGGTGACTGATCTGATTGAGGAAATAGAATTATTGGTTGTTTCGTTGTTGTAATTGGATAGTTTGAGCTTGGTTTGTGTACATCCCAGCTTCTCATTGTTATGGTTATAAAATTTTATTTGATTTTCCAAATCAGAATCTAAGAAGTTAAATATGAGACAAAGCTTACGAATCTTAAGACCACAACTTTAGAAAAACTTTCTCTTGATATTTTTGCCAAATGTGAGAAAACTTTTGATGAGTCCTGACACGTGTCAACCTTAACACTAGGGGACACTGGAATAATGCGGTATGACTTAAGCTTCCACTCCGGAGCTGCCACGTGAAACCATGTCATAAATAAATGGGCGTTACTGCATTAGTCCTGTAGTTTTAGGCGATACTGTTTATTTGCATTCCTCCCTTCATATGCAAAATGAGAGCCTCATGTGATTTCTTGTAATGCACATTAAGGTTTGTCAATGAGTCACTCTGAACACACCCTTTTTTACTTCTTTTTTTTTTTTTGTTAATTACAAATTTTAGTCTTAAAATTTATATTTAAAAGAACTACTGAGAAGTGAGAACAATTATGTGTATGAATGTCTTTTTAATATATTTATTTGTAAGTATTATGTCTATGAATGATGTTACCACGGGACATTATAGGAGTGACTGGTGGAGTGTAATACCCCTACTGGATCATGTGTCACCTTTTTATTTTCTTTTTATTTTTGTCCTTTTGTTTTTGTTTTTGTTTTTGTTTCTCCCCTTATTTCACCACTGTTTTGTATTGTTTCTCCCCTTATTTCGCCTTCATACATATGTTTCTAGTCATGGGTTATTCGATTTTAGTTAACAACTTGCTTAGAATTTAGGGTGGTGAAGTTTGGCGAATCTGCTAGTAATAGTCAAACCTTAAAGATCAGCCAAAACCTTTTCAGAATTACTTTGGGAAAGACCTTGCATATAAATGTTTTACTGAAAACTGTGCTTCAATTACAACATTCATAAAACATAATGCCAGTTTATTATAAATTTGAATGCTTATGTATGTTATATACATCTATAAAATGTTGAACTGAAAGCTTACTATCGTACTTGTTTCACCCTCAAAGGATGACATAGTTGCTGGCATTGAAGCAAAGGTTGCTGCTTGGACATTCCTTCCTCCAGGTAAATTGACGGTAATGGCTTAGTTGATCAAAGGCTTCATTTATTGAATTGGAAAATAAATCTTATTCTTTACCTGAACTTAATCAATTAGAGAATGGGGAGCAGATTCAAATACTTCATTATGAGCATGGTCAAAAGTATGAACCACATTATGATTATTTTGTTGACAAGGTCAATCAAGAATTGGGTGGTAATCGGGTTGCCACTGTACTTATATATCTGTCTAATATTGAGAAGGGCGGAGAAACAATTTTCCCCAGTTCAGAGGTACCATTTTATTTTGGCAATTCTTTGCTGTCCATGAGTTTCCTCTCCCTATGAGCCAACATCAAAACCAACGTTGTCTACAGGCAAAAGGCTTTCAACCAAAGGATGATAGCTGGTCTGATTGCGCTAAAATGGGTTATGCAGGTACATAGTATGCATTTATTATTTCGGTAGTCATGTTATATAGGTTTTCCTTGAGTTTCTGTGCACAATTTGAAGAAATGTCTCAAGGGAATTATTTTTTTTTTTTCCTTCTTTTATGTGGAATATGAAGTTCCATACAATTAGAATGTCAAAATTGCAGAAAAGTGTAGAGGTTAAACCCAATAGTTAGATTTTGAAAACCTGGATTTTTCACTGAAGAACCTGGCTTGTAATGTTCAATGATTCTTGGTGATAATAATTCAAATTGGTCCTGGATTTGCATGTTAACCTTGTTAATTCATCGTTATGTGATTATTTCAACACATTTATTTAAACTATCGTAATTTATTACATTTGCTAATGATCTAGATTATAAATAAGTCAAATATATGTAGAGGCCTAACTCGATATTGATGGATGTGCTTGTTCATGTTTTTAATTTTATGCAATTCATGACATATTTTCCTACAGTTAATTCAGTAAAAGAATGTGTGATCTTATAATTGCAGTGAAACCCAGGAAGGGTGACGCTCTGCTGTTTTATAGTCTTCACCCTAATACAACCACAGATGACTCGAGCTACCATGGGAGCTGCCCAGTGATTGAAGGTGAAAAATGGTCTGCAACAAAGTGGATTCATGTGAGGCCGTTTGATGAGTCAGAGCGAGCTACAGGCAAAGAGTGCATTGATGAGAATGAGGACTGCCCTATGTGGGCCGAGGGTGGAGAATGTGAATCTAATCCACTTTACATGGTGGGCTCTGAGGATGATATTGGAGCTTGTAGAAAAAGCTGTAAAGCTTGTTCTCATAGCTAGAATTCTCTCAGTAATTTTATTTACACAGCAACAAGCAAACAAGGAATTGTACTTTCATGTTATATATTACATTGTCCTCCGCAAAAAAATAAAAAGAATAAAGGAAGTAAAAATATCAATATTTGTACTACACTTCAAGTTGGGAAATGATGATGCCATACCATTTAGCACCATCTGGAAATAATAGTCTTAACTTCATTTCTTAAATTCTTTTGGCATCCAATATTAAGTTTTGCACTGAACAAAACTAGTACATTCTTGTTGCTGGCGACTCCAAGACAACAAAACAGACTGCTTGTTGGACATTGTAGGTAAGTTTGTGACACATACCATGTCCATAACAAAATTTATGGATTCATATTCATTGGATAATGAATGTGTGTCACACTTTTCATGAACCTGATGTGTTATCCTCGATAATGGGGAGCCTATTCAAACACTGCGTTGTCTGCATCATAAAAAGTTTGAGCAGCATTTTGATTTTTTCATGACAAGGTTGATCACGAATTGGGTGGTCATCAAGTGGCCACCTAATTATGTAATTGTCTAGTGTTGAGAAGGTATTTACATATTTTTGGAGATCGTATGAAATTCTTTTCTTACCTCTGACGCACTGAACAGAATATGCATTTTAGGAATTCAATATTGTTGTACTATTTTGGAAGGAATATATCATTATTCTGCCACAAATCGATTATAATTTTCTTCTAGATATCTTTCTGTTTGCAGTAAAACCCACTAGTGTTTATTCCAGTACAAAGGTCAGAACGAGAAGCATGGGAGTTCAGGCAGAAGGTAATGCTAGTGTTGGTAAATGAAACTTATTCTCTACACTACTTTGATTAGCTATTCTATTGCTTAATTCGTAGGTACATGCGATTTGTTTGAGAAGCTATTAGCAGCGAGAGTAGCATGCATTTTTTTTTCCTTTTGTGTCACGTCAAAACGTTTTATGAGCTGATGATGGATTCATGCAATAGTTGTTAATTGGGAGCCAAATTACATGCTTTTCCTGCCTCCTCACTTTTTAAATGTTTCCTCCCCTTATGTACTTGTTATGCTGCTCTATAATTGCATCACCATTACATCAGTAAACACCCCCCCCCCCCCTCCCCCCCTTCTCTGTGAGTTTGTGTTTAGGTCATTGTTATTTTGATGGGGAGACCTCCATGTTGTGACAAGTCCAATGTGAAGAAAGGACCTTGGACCCCAGAAGAAGATGCAAAGATACTTGCGTATGTAGCCAACCACGGAATTGGCAATTGGACCTTGGTACCCGAGAAAGCAGGTCTACTTGTATTCTAAATATATGTATATGGTTTCTGTAAGACTTTGCACTGATAATTTTTCATATTTCTATACTTGGTTGAGTTCGTATAGGGCTGAACAGATGTGGGAAGAGCTGTAGGCTTCGGTGGACTAATTACCTGAGGCCTGACCTCAAGCAAGACAATTTCACACCTCAAGAAGAAGAACTCATTCTAAACCTTCACAAAGCGATAGGTAACAGGTAGGTTTGTTTCTTTCCTTCTTTTCTTCTGTTACCTTTTTTTTTCCCCCATTTTACTTTTATGTTGTGCCCAGATTATCATCTAGTCCAAATGTTTGTTTCGCCAACTTAATTATGTTCCAAACTAGTTGTTAATTTAATTCACAAAAGATGTTTTCAATAAAGTAGATCTCCAAGGGCGAGGCTTCTGCAACTCTGTATCCTCCTCATATTCCTGTTGAAATTCTTGACCTTGTTCCCGCTTCCTGAAATATGCCTTTTCTCTGCTAATGTTGAGGTTGCTTCTGAAAAAAAAAATTAAAATAAAGGAAAAATAAAAAAAAAATAAAAATAAAAAGTAAAAAAAGGAAAAATGTTGAGGTTGCTCTTAACATTCTTTGTTTTGTACCTTTTTCTGTGAAAACAATGATCCTGAAATATGCGTTTATGTTTTCGCTGATGTTGAGGAATTGGAGACAATACGTTTTGTTTTGTTTTGTTTTGTTTTGTTTTAGTTTATTTTATTTATTTATTTGTGAAAAAAAATGCTCATTAACTGTTGCTAATAGTCTTAGCAGTTCAAGTAATATATGTTTCTAACCCTTTGGTGTAGATGGTCTCTGATAGCAAAGCGACTACCTGGGAGAACAGATAACGATGTCAAAAATTACTGGAACACAAAACTGCGGAAAAAACTCCTCAAGATGGAGATTGATCCTGTAACTCACAAGCCCTTCTCTCAGATATTAACCGACTATGGAAACATCAGCGGCCTTCCCAACCGTAGAAACCATATCGATTCTCTCAACAATCTCATCAACACCACCACTCCGATTTTAAAACCAGAACCACCTTTAGCAACAACAGAATTCAAAATTCCCATTATGCCCCAAGGCTTACGGATACATCAATTTCAAGACGACCCCTTTAAGAACAAATATTTATGGGGAAACATGCACCATTTTCAAGTCCCTAATCAAGAAACCTTCACCTCTTCAGCTTCATCATCATCTTCATGTAATCCCACGCAGTTGAGCTCTACGCAATCTTTTCCTTGCCGCACGTCTCAGCTTCAGACGGTATCATCTTCTGTTTTCCCCTCTAGTTGGACCGAATATCTTCTTGGAGACCCTTGTCTGCTAAATGTAGAACAACCACAGGACTGCGAATTCCAAGGGGTAGTATCGTCAAATTATCCTTCAGTTTCAATGCAAAATGAGACACCTGGGTACGATTGTTTGGAAGCTAATTCATCAGCCGAGGATTCATTTGTTGATTCCATCTTAATTCGAGACAGCGAGATGCAGTCAGATTTCTCAGAATTTTTGTTGAATGATGCATATATTTGAACTATTGAGTTCTTAAGGAGAACGTCGTCAAGTAGGGCACAATATTAAAACGTATAATATTTGAAATGAACTCCTATTACAGTTAAATCTGTATACGAAGCGAAAGAGAAATAAATATATTTCTTTTATTGAATTTTCTATTACATTTCAATTTCCAATCAGAGGTTACAAGTTCATTTGGACCCTCAAAATTGTGCAAGAAGCAAAACAGAAAAACATACAGCTCCTACTTGAAACTAAGGTGTTTAATTTCTTTCAAAGAGACACACCAACTAGAATAGTAGTTGATGATAATTAGCATAGTTGATTTCTTTCAACCGTACACAACATAAGACACACTCTGGTAGTTCTTCTGCCTTGTTTCCCTGTTTCCAATTAACAAAGTATAAGACGATTATATAGGATCTCAAGTAAATTGTTGAAATCAGTTTTAAATACACAATTGAAGAAGGTAGACAGATACCTGTATAGTCAGACCGAAATCCAAGATACAGAGCTTTAGTCTATCTTGAAATGTTTCAAAACCTTTTCTCGATATGTAACTGAATCTGTGCATATCCAAATCAATCTCGAAGTAGTTTTCTCCCTGTAAAGAGTTTCAAGAAGAAACATCAGAGTCAGAATATTGTGGTTATGATTCTTTCGGACAATGAATACACATGGGGCAAGACCTTCGATCATTTTCCTAAAAAAAAATTGCTTATTAATCATTTATTCAATAAATGATCTTATGACTGAAAACATGTTGAACAAATGGGACGAAACAATAATTTCTTGATATAGCAATTAGCTGATATAAACGAAAAATCCTAGGTTCTTTATACTACCTCCATTAAAAAAATATAGAAAGTGTCATTTCTTTTTGGTACATTCCAAAATTAAAGAAAAATTTCTATTACTACCATAAAACACCTTAATATTCCTAATCCATTATAAATATAAATGAAATTTTACACCGTTAAATGAAATGCTTTAAAAACACTTTCCTTTTATGTAAGAATTGTAATTGAACATCTATTTGTAAAAACTACCGTTATATTAAGGTATCTCGAATTTTTGGAACGGAGGGAGTATTAGCTTGGTTGCTCTTGAGAAAGCAGACTCTTCATTGTTACATCCATTCCAGGAGCCAACAATATGAACGAAATCACAAATAAGAGACGGGATACCTTCTACCTAGACAAGAAACAAACTATCCCTATTTAGTAAATCTGATTTCCTATTTGAAAAGAATTGCAAGACAAAATATAGGCTTCACTTCCAAAAGGAAATTATGTGAACATTTATTTACTGATCAAATGCACTAGGAAAAACAAATGGTTGAACAATGTTAAAGGGATTTAAAATTTTCAAGAAACTTTACCAAGTAAAATTTATGTTGAGGACGTGAGAGTACAGGCTTTTCATTATAAGCATTCATAAGCTTCTTTTCAGCTGCACTTAAGTTAATATCCTCCATATTTGCTATTCGA
The DNA here is from genome assembly GCA_032359685.1 of Pittosporum tobira. Classification (NCBI taxonomy): domain Eukaryota; kingdom Viridiplantae; phylum Streptophyta; class Magnoliopsida; order Apiales; family Pittosporaceae; genus Pittosporum; species Pittosporum tobira. The sequence goes on along the minus strand of JAUMHB010035676.1, from coordinate 4,106 downwards.
CCCAAGATCTTCAATCTTTCCCTGAATGGGACAACTGTATCTAGAGCAAAACCCTTGATCTTCTCTACTTCATCATCAATTAGCCTCTGTAACAGAAAGAAACATCAAAGGCTAAGTAAAAGTTTATCTTTCAAAGGATTACTGTTAAGCTGATAAGATACTAAATCCACATTTTTATATGTAAATATCATAACCTAACCCGAACAAGGCAAACTACATATAGCAGGAAACTAGAGAGGTAAATATCTTACCCTTATATTCTCTTGAAAAAGTGAAGGAAGTTCCTTTGAGTAATTTTCTGATAGCTTGAAGTAAAGAACATAACTCATTCCTTCTCCATCATATTCGTTTTGAAATATTGTGGCAGGATATAGAGGTATCTGAGAAAAAGAAAAATAAAAAAACGAAATAAGAACACAAGAAATAAGAAATGTCAACATTGACCCTGATTTGCATGGCAATTAGAAAGAAGTATGGCCAACTCCACGGCATGTCTGTAACACAGAAGGAAATATTATCCCTCTGCAGACCAAAAGCATATGGACTGGATTTAGTACATCTGTCAGATAACCCGATAAATCATTTGAGCAAATAACATGTTTTTAAACTTGAAACGTGGAACTTAGAATGAGAAATGTACATACCTGAAGATTTACTACAAGGATAGGAGGGACTTTTTCAGATGATTCAATGACAGGAAGTTCCACGAAACGTGCAATATGGTCAATTTTTCGTGGCGATACAAACACATCAACACCAAAAGGAGAAAATGCAGCATAGTTTGGAGCACCTTCTTTCTTTTTATCCCTGAATCAAATGGGATGATTTGCAATGCAGCATAATGTTAAGACAGATTTTTATTTATTTTTAGACAGATATGCATTAAAAGATTCAAGAAACCAAAAATGGATAATGGATCTACCATAACTTAGGGTGCTACAAATATAGATTATATAGTCAGCCAAAGGAAGCATAAACCAATTAAATGCCGTTCTCTCACCTAAAATAGTTCTTCCCGCGGATTTTGAAAGTACTTGGCTCAAGAGGTGACCAACTATCAGTCATTTTCTTCTCAATCGGGCAGTATGGAACCTGAGAACCTGCTATAGGTCTTTGCAGAAGAGGCCTTGGTGACACTGAGACAGAAGCAAGTAAATCAACAACACAACCAAAGAAATCTTTTTGTACCCAAAAAAAAAATAAAAAAATAAAAATAAAAATCAACTAAGAAATCACATAAATCATTAGTATCAAGATGTCAGATGACATCAACCATCCAAGCTAAATGTCTTCTTCTTAGTCTATTTTATGCAAAGAATGAAATTAATGTAGACTGTTTATTGACTACACTTGAAAAGATCTAAAGATAGAAACTGTAATTCTTCCATTACATTTACCATATTGACTCCTTCTATATAAACAAGAAGTTAGTTTTTATAATAAAAAACTCCTCGTGTAAATAAAACATATAAACAGAGTCGTATATTGACGAAGTAAAGGCACTCACATAATGTAGGATTGGTCTGTACGTCCCTCCATTTAAAGGAAAGCCTTAAAGCTGCCTTTTTCCTTGGGCTTGAGCTTAATGATTTTCTCTTTTCATCAGAGGAGGAGGCAGTACCAGCAAGACAAGGCAAGCAATTATTAGGTAGAAGTCCACAATTGTGCAATATTCCCATTTCTTCCCCACTAGCACTTTCATCAACACGTTGATTATTAATATCATCGACTGGAATTGGACTTTTCCCCCGACTTTCTTCTACTGTACTTGATTCTGGCAGTGGATCTGAGGTAGCAAATGATGGAACAGGGCCATCATAATTTATGTAATCGGAACATCTAGGAGTTACAACAGCTGAGACAGAGCCATTTTGTGATAAAACATCTGTAATTATAAATGATGAAACTCAGTGCAAGTCTAATTAATGCAAAACAAATATCAAAATTACATGGAAAAACATTCAACCAGATGTAAAATAATCTCCATACCATCTTGAATGCTATAAAAATCATCATCACCATCAGACTCAGCCACCATCGCAGGATCGAACCATGATTCTGAATTTCCTGTTTGTACAGCAGATTTTGAGCAAAAACTCAGGCAAAGCAGCACTAAAAATATAAAACAAAATGTTCAAACAATAGATGTTCATAACCTTCATACAGCATATAGGAGTATATATCATACTCGTATTATATTTGTGAAATTAACTTTATATTCTCCAATGCTTTTTATGTGTAGAAATATATTGTCTAGAAAGCAAATATTTTTCACAAGAGTGTTCTACAAAATATCCAAGATGACCAGTACTATATTCATTTATACATGTTATTTTTTAGCTGCAATAATCATGTCTTATCTCAATCCTCAATGTAGCAAACTAACAAGCAGAATTATAACCTTACCTGGCAGATCAAACAAAAAGAAAACCAATAAATTAACAAAAACTTAAACAAGATTAGTATTTTACAACCAAAAAAAAAAAAAAAAATTCTATTAAATTTCCATACAACAAACAGTAATTAAATAGACTATGTTCCAAAATTAGATATGTCTTTAACAACCGAAGGTTTTCACAAAAAGATGTTCGATTAAAATTTTACATAAAAGGAAGGTGTTTCTAAAAACATATTATTTCTAAAAATGGTGTGAAATTTCATTTATATTTATAATGAAGTGATAAATTAAGATTATCATAATCCTTTATTGCACTAAAATAAAAACTCATATCTAATTTGGAAATGTACCAAATAACAGTAAGTGAATAACCATCTCTAACTTTGGAACTGAGGTAGAATTTTATTTTAGCACAATGTACTAGCAGAGTTCTAACCAACATTGGCATTCCAAACAAGATAAAAATCAATAATTTTACAAAACAACTATTAATCACCCAATCACTAATCAATAATAACCAACAAAATTAGACAACAAAAAAAAATTAAAAAAAAAAACACCTACTATAGAAAGTGAGAACTACTCATAAAGTAATTCAGTATAACAATACAACAAATATAGAGTACCTTGATATGTCGGATTGCAGTAAGAACGATCAATTGAGACAGAGGAAGCAGAGGATGGATCGACCTTCACTCTTCTACGGGTCCGATGCTTCCTTCGAATACCAACTCCACATCCTCTGGGTTTGGATCCAATACTTCCGGGTTCGGATCCACTGCCTCTCGTTTTGGATCCGCATACTCCCATTCTCTCTCTCTCTCTCCTCAGATCAAGTTTTCTTGCTTGAGCTCTTTTGTAGCTCTGCAAATCAAATGGTTAAGCATCAGCATCAGCATCAGCAGCAGCAGCTGACCCGACTTTACCTAAAAAAAACTCGTTAAATCAACAGAAACCAATTTAAAAATATCTGGTTACTGCTAATTATAGATTATTTTATTGATTGAAAAATGATAAATAAAACTAAAGAATTGTAAATGGGGGAAAGTTAAATACAGGAAAATTGTTTATGGAACGAGTTGACTGACTGTTTGTATAGACTATAATTAATAGCTTACGCAGCTCCTTGGACAAAGAAGAAGGGACCACGTTCTTCTTAATTCCTTAACTATTCCCACGTGGGGCGTTTATGTTATTGTCGACCGCTGATCTCACGCGCTTATACATTCATCGGTGTTATTATTTTATTTTCAGACCAGCCTAGTTCTATGTTTAATAGTCTATTGTTTGATAACAAGGGCAAAACTACTTCTATAATGGTTAGGGCTTAATTATTTCTTGTAATAAGCGTGTTTAATTAGTATTTGTGAATTAAAGAGTACTCCTAACCACTAGAAATATGTCGTCATGTTCAACTCTTATTATTATTATTACTAGCTCAAATGTCCGGCGTTATCCGGGCTATAAATAATTATTTATTAATATATTATAAAAATTTATTGTAATATCTTATATAATTTTTTTAATATTTAATTAGTTCGAAGTTAAAATAGTTGATATTATGTATATGTGTGTGTGTGTGTGTGTGTGTGTGTGTATATATATATATATATTATTTATTTCTTTGATAAATAAGTTTTTAAATTTTATTTTAAGACAAACTCTTTGTTTTTATTTTTTTGTAAATAATAATCTATTATAATTTTTT
>JAUMHB010035665.1:1727-11774 GCA_032359685.1 Pittosporum tobira | reverse complement strand
TAAAACAAATAAAAAAAAGCATTTTATTTGAGAAGGACGTTCTGTAAATGAACTAAAACTGAAAGAATGGACTTGACGTTTGTCTAATTATATAAAATATATTGATTAGTCTTCAATTGAGTGATAAACTATGTTAGTTAATTTTATTAAAAAACACACTAGAGTTAAAGGAGAGTGAATAGGTTTTTTGAAAGATTATTTTTTAAATCTACTAATTTAAATTCTTAATCAATATTTAAGTCCTCTCTCTAATAGCTTCTTTTAAGTTCTTTTAGAGCAGAGATTGCATTTTTCTACAAATATAAATTCTCCCCTTTATGAGCAAGGTTTACGACTTCAGTATTTTATGTTCAAAACTCTGCGGTAGCCTCCTCCCCTTAATTACAACCTTCTTTTAGGAAATATCTTTTTATTCTTTTAGAGGATAATAAGGTATCAATGCTAAAAATTTTGTTACTGGGAAACGTAAGTATCATTAGCCCAAGCCAAGGTGACACGAGCTCCAATGTGGTGCACCATATCAGGGTTGACCGCCATCTCCACCGTTGACCGTCATCTGCAAATTCAAAATTATATCTAGAATCAATATAAACTCACAACTGAAATCAACAAAACTTTATTTATCTTATAAGTTTCGAATTGAAAGGAGTTTTCAAGAGAACCTAAACTTTTGAGTAAAGTACATTTTGCACCTTAGACTTTTTCATTGAAGACAGATAGCACCCCAGGCTTTAAAACGTTTCATCCCATTATTTATACTTTAAAAAATGAGTCACTTTGCACACTGGAGCCAGTTTTTTGGTTATAAGTAACATGTTGACAAGGGTATTATCGTCATGACAGTCATAAAACTGAAACTATTAATTAAAAGTAATAAAAAATTTCATATCATTAATAGTATTTTATTAATAAAGTATAATTGTTTAAGATCGTAAATAAAACTAAGATCAACCGGCTAGAAATTAGATTCAAACTTAATTCGAAATATTAATAAGTAAAATATAAACATATTTTAAAGTTCAATTAAATACTCAAAATTTATTAAATCTTTTTTCTTTATTTTTTCTCTATTGATACTAAATGCAACTCGCTCGAAAATTTAATTGTATTTGTTTTTGACTCGGTAATTAATAGAATATAAACGATCTTAAAATCAATTGAAACATCATATAGATAATCACATTCTTGCATCTTATCACATGATTTCAAAATATTAATATAATAAAATATGAATTTTTTTCAATGTAAAAAAGATTTAGGTTCTCTGAGGTTAGGTCTACCATTTGCAGTTTGAATTTTTCTCGCACATACGTTGGGAGGGGCAATGTCGTTGAGCAATGCAATGCAAAACTGGAAGCATATGCACAAAACTGGAAGCATGACTTGCGCCTGCATTGTGGGTAAAGGACCACACATAATCTTCGGTAATTATTCTCCTCGGCAATTTTTTCAATGACGCCCAATTTTATAGAAATGGTACATTTAATTTATAAAATAGTTGAAAATAGTACTCAAATTCATAAATTTGGATATGCCCATGTCTTGCGAAAAAAGAAAAAAAATTCGTAAGGCCGTACAGCAGACATGCTCAGCAGAAACCCTCAGCAGTTGGCATATCTCGTACAGTCATATATAGCTAGGCAAAAAAGAGACAGATACCAGCATAGACAAAGCCTTTGGGTAGAATTTGTGAGCATAGCAAGGGCCAGATACGCTCAGCATTCAAGTTCTTGTCACACACTTGCCGCATCAATTGTATTGTGAAATAATATATTTACCAAATGCACGATTGAAACAATCAGCTCCACGATAGAAAAAAGCATCTCAAAATATCAGCGAATAACATTTAATTAGCCACAATTCAACCAGTTTGCAGATCGATCAAACAACCGACACTACAATGCAGATATCAAAAGCATAGGAATTCAAACAACCAACACAACTACAATGCAGATATCTTGCACATTCATGCTACAAGGAAATTATCTTATCATCTACCATTACATGAGCAGTCTCCGAAAATAAACCAGTCAAGTTCAAATTAAAGCAGCCATCGCCTTCACCAAACATAATCCTCAGGCATTTATAAACACATAGATTTCCAGATTCATCCATTCGACTGCCGTCAGCTAGTATCGATCATAGCGCCTGCTGCTGCAATCACATAACCAATTCCAGGTTGAAAAAAATAAAAAATAGAATGAATTAAAGAACATGTGGATAGGGGGCATTATAGAGTTCAAACAAATTTGTTGCACCTTTAGACAAAATCATGGTCATTTTTCTAAACCAAAGTACAACCTTACATCTCTAATATACACTTCATATTCATTTTATGCCAATATAGGACCTACGCTTTTGAAAACCGAAGTACAAAAGAAATAGGTAACAAGTTTAAAAGAGAAAGAACCTGTGGCGATCATAGTCCCTAGCACGCTCCGATGACCGTGATCGTGACCTCCGACGACTCCTTGAATCGTAGCTGCGGGACCGCTCTCTCTCCCTTTCACGATCATAAGCACGATCACGATCGTTATACCTGTCGCCGCGGTCTCTGCTCCTACGATCAGTATCCCTTGCCCGTTCACGGCTCCCTCCACGATCTCGATCCCTACTACCTTCCCTATCATCCCCGCTTCGCTCTTTTGGTCTGAACAATTAAATGCACAAGTTGGAATATATAATAACAATAATGATAGATCTCTCCTACCCCAAAGTCTTCTTCAAAAGTATAAATGAAAAAGAGGAAAAAAGGGATATAGGTTTTTACCTTCTCAATTCATCGGAGACCCTCTTTTTATTTACTCTCTCCTCCTGAAAAATTTAGTTACCAAGAAAATACAACTTGAGCCCTCTTTGACATAATTTAAATTCTTCGCAAAGAATATTGACATGCATAGTGACACTAAGATTCAATTCAAAACTGAAAGTATAACTTGAGATAATTATCAAAGATTAAATTTCAAACCAAACCTACAATTCCTGGTAAAGCAATTTAATAATTAAACCAAGCATGTGTGCCAGAAAACAAACTCCGAAGTTAGCACCCTTAAGCTTGATCCCACTAAGTTTAGCACAAAAATATTGTTTAATGTTATTTACATAATATTGCAATTTGATATAGGGAAATGATAGATAATATTTGACGCATTCTTTCTGTCTTCACATCCAAATAATTAACTTCGGAATTCCCATATTTTTTACCCATATCGTGTCATACCTGTGTTCGCAATCGATGATTCCGCGAGGACCAATCAACAAATACGTGAGAGGAGGCGGCTTGACTCAGACAGATTGCAGGCATTATTAACAGCTCTTAAGAGGTAAAAAATTAAAATTTTAAAGAAGAAAAATTGAACTTTTCATATTCAGACCTGATTCTTACAAGAAAGAAAGCCACGTTGTATACAGAATCACTTTGCGTCAGTTTCGCCAGACACGTCAAATCTATACAAGCAGCACACCAGTTTGTTATGCAATCCATAAAAGGACTAAGATGGAGCATGTTCCAAGTGTTCTTGGGCTTTCAATATAAGTCTGCTACTGGACAAAGCTCTCTAATTTGGCTAGTAGATGATGTTTTAAAGCTTTTCTGTTTTTCTCTTTGGTTTCATATGGGGAGAGGGCAAGGTTGTTTTAGTCTACTCACCTTGGTTCATTGCCCCAATCCTTGCTTTTGGAAAATAACAAGACGAATTTTATCATCATAATCCACCAACAGATAAAAACAACATTCCTCTTTTTTCTAGATACTACGCTAAGGCTCATCTAGAAAGCAAGATGGTCAAAGTAAACATAACACACTTTTTCCAAGGGTAGAAAAAACTCACAGATGATATATACTGAGAACCTTTATAGAAGAAATTGAAACATTATACCAGCACCTGAATCAACATGTTCACAGGCCAAATTTAAGTACAACTATATACATTATGTAACAAACAAACAAACATGCAAAAACTCACTCATTGATATTCTACTGTACTCCATTTGCCAAATTAGTAGAAACAACTAGTTTTGAACAGACAGACAAAAAACCAAAATTCACAAAGGGTACAAAATAGAAGCTAAGTACGCAAGGTAAAGAAAACTAGTATGTCAATTTCAGCTACTCAATTACTTTAGACAACAATTACTACAATGTCAGTAAACCCAGAGAAGTTGGATAAAAAAAGTCAAATGCAATAAGATTATATGATGAGTTGTCTTACATGGAGATCAGCTAGCTTTCCACGAATTTGCATATAGCCCAGATGAAGCTTTCCTCCAAAATGGTCAGCCAACCGACGGTCACTGAAAACCACAAAGAGAAAAACATAGCACTCGTATAAACCTTCCAAAAAGACTAAGAATAAGCAATAATACCATACAGAGACGCTCCAAAATTTTTCTAGCTAACGCATGATTGACAAGTATAAAACAGATAAAAACGCACATTATTTAGCTGCACAAGTTTATCCTCGTAAAACTGGGCCCAAAAGCCTGCTGGTGAAAAGGAGGTATAATTGCCAGGTCAAAGACTGAAGTACTTGAACACCCTAAAACTAGTTCTTCCTCCCTTTCAAAAAAAAAAAAAAAAAACTAAAGGCTTTTTAAATCAGCAGGATATGAAGAAGGAAATATACCTGTCGTAAACACTTAAAAATGCGCCACAAATGTTACAGACACGCAACTTCTGATCAGTCTGTGTGAATAGCATTTAAGTAGTTAAGGATAAGTTAATAAATGTAATACTAATTTAATAAAAATGCCCAATATTGAAGATTTCCTCGTGCTTCATATACAAGAGCACATAGAATTAAAACAGAAACATAACTTACAATGCGCACATCAGCAGCAGTATACTTGGCAGAATCCGCAACAGGTTCTTGCCGGAGAGCAGGCATCTAGGTCAATATATATATATACACACACATCTTAAGAGCATACTTTTTGAAAAATAAGAAATAGGACCCACAAAAACATATTGAAAATTAGAATTTGTAGCAAGAGAAAACCTTCTTGAGTGCTTCAGCTTCTTCCAATGCCTTTTGAGCCTCATCAACCATACCTTGCTCACCTATAAAAAGGTCAAAACCATGAAAACGTGCATAATCCCTTCCATAAAATACTCAAGCAAGGAAAGAGAAGGAAGCTTTAGAACACTAAGAGACATCATACTACATCATACTGCTAACAAGAGCTTACATATTTACCCAAAAAAAAAAAAACTTGCACGCACGCAACTGCTACATTTTGTATTTAAAAAAAAAATAAATAAATAAAGCTAAGATGATATATAAACATACCAAGATCTTCAGCTTTCTTCAGCTTCTCATTAATCAATTCCTGCGTGCGAGCATCAGGAGTAAATACAGGCAAGGGTGCCAATGGTGGAGGGTTCGGAAGAGGCTGAGGTAAAGAAGCTCGATCTTTATTGAATGCGTCCAAAAGAAGCATAGACTGCCATTGTAATCATATATAGCAACTCAAAACATGTACACATGCATGGCCCACTAACCACCGTTCTAGTAAAACATTAAAATCATTTAATTCTAGGAAACATAATACTCGACAGGTGACCTGTTTGTCTGCTCTTTTAATTCGGAGTTCTTCCACAAGTTCCAAAGTTCGAATCTTCATATCCGCCTTCCCTTCAAGATCTGCATTGTAGATGATCATGTTCTCTGAATACTCCAAAATAAAATTTAAAAAAACAAACAAAGGAACAGAAAGTGCTAAATTACCATATTGATCAGCTTCTTTTAGTTTCTCCTTTATCTCCTTTGACAACTCAGAAACCTCAGGTGTCTGCAATTTAGGTGACATATCATGAAATAGTAAAAAAGCAAGAAAATGATGGTTAAAAGAATCTAACTCTAGACATTTGAAAATTACAGTTGTAACTTCAGAAACTGATATTGCAATAGCCGCTTTAGCATCCTCATCAGTAAGACGTTTAAGAGCTCTCTCGATTTTTTTATCACACTCAATGATGAGCCTATCAATCACATTTTCCAACTCTCTGTCATAATTGTCTTGACCTTTTGCTTTGGCTTCTTCATATCTGGAACACAGTTAAGAAAAACCGAGAGAATAACACAATTGAACTTTTCAATGAAAAAGCTACCATAGTTATCAAAGCGGTAAACTGAGGCGTTTGGTAGCCAAAAGTTTAAGCGCTTAAGCGATAAGACAGGTGCTTAAGCATCCATAAAGCGTTAAGTAGGTTACAATATATATTTTACATATATTTTTATTTATGTAAACATTACACCTTATATAGTATTTTAAATATTCATAAAATGACTAAAGAATATACTACTAACTGACAATCATAAGTACTAAATATCATTAAAATACAATTTATTGGCACGTCACAATCCAACTCAACATCTGGTGATATGAGTAACAATTAAAACAAACATCAAAAAAGCTATACATTATGTAATTTAAGTCAGATAAATTTAGTAAGACCTGACCTTAGCACTATAAACCATTTATGTGCGATGGATCAACATTACACGTCACTTTAAGTCTCTTCAATAGAGTGACTGTCGACCAAACGAATAGAAAAGGGAAAAAAAAAAAAAAAGATCATTCCATGAGAACAGAACAGCAAGGATAGAGTAGAGACAGAGCGAGTAAGGTGGTTCACCACAGTCCGACAACCAAACCCAACCCTAGATCTCTCTCTCTCTCTCTCTCTCTCTCTCTCTCTATATGTATATATATATATATATATATATCTACACACACACACACACACACGTCTCAAAATTCTATATACATACTTTAATCTATCTCATCTCTAAATTTTTAGAAATATATAAACTGTTGGTAAAATATTAAAATATTTCTTAAAACCAATAGAATTATCTATACATACTATCCTTTTAATACTTGTTTTTTTCAGCCCCAAATATCCGCTTACTTGATTAGGATCATCCTTTTTCAATCAATTTTGAGTTGATAGAAATTATAAAATAAGTAAGCTCGATAGAGATGATAAGAAATCATCAAATATTTGATAGGATATCATACAATTTATGACTGTTTCCTATTTAATTTTAGCTGCCACATAGAATATTATGTACTCTCTCCCTCCCAGAATTTTCACAATACTTTTTGACGGTTGTGACACAAATTTTAAAATATACAAAAAATATATTAAAATATTTTATTTTTAATATATCCATATGTTATATTTTTAGTTATAGTTTAAATATTATAAAAAAATATATTATTCTAACATGTTTAACATGTTGTCCATACACCTTAAAATTTGTGTCACACAACTGTCAAAAATACATATAAATTGTGAGAAGGAAAGAAAGTAGCAGACATTCTTCGCGGAGGGGAGGCACAGTCGAGATAGGGCGTTCTCAACCCTAGTTCGTATTCAATTTCTTTGATCTGAATCTGATCGCGGATAATAGTGGGTTCCTTTAACTGTTCCACCTATCGGGTCATGGGTTGTCGGTTTTTTATGCTTTGTGAAGTTGGGAGGCCCAGTGAGCTATCTACCAAAATGGAAGCTTTGTGAAGAGGGCAATCAAGGCGGTCGCATTTCATGCCTGAACAACAACTTTACTGCCAAGTTGACCAGTTTTCTGAAAGCCCCTAAGTCGAAAGTTCAGCTTAGCAATCTCCAGCTGCTCAGATGCTTAAACGTTGCCTCAAAAACTATGAATGCCACTTCATCCAACTTCGGGATCAAGTTAGAATAAACAATGTTGAAAAAAAGTAAAGGTTAGCAAACTACATGATAAATCACGAGAAAAAGGATACTCTTTTCTAAGCTGCAGTGAGTGCACCTTTGGGCAAGGTCCCATATCCATTTTCTGAAGGAATCAAAAACAATAAATATGTCAGAAATCGAACAAGTTCACGCCTGTGGTCTAGGAAAGAGTTCTTTTTGAAAGGTAAAACATCACAGCATAAACTTTCTTTCAGCAAAAGAATTTTTATCAGGCAGAGTGCATTCTTTTCAGTTCTAAGAAAACAAAAAAATATATATTGACACACTTTTTGCTAGTTGGTAGAAAAAATGGTTTAATGAATCTGGCACACCTTTAGTTCAGTTGCCAATTGTTTATGGATTTCATTTCCTTTTCTCAACAGAGGAAATAGAAAGTAGACTCTATGTATGCTGTATTGGAGCTTGAAACAGTAACCCATTTTTATAAATAAATATTGATTTTATGTAACGATTATTAATTTTCAAATAGTTTACAATTTTCCCATTCTATCGACCACCATCAGATGAATACATATCCACTTTGGAACGAAGGGAGTATATCCAATTAGCAACAAGAGACAATTAGTTTGGTAACATGCATAAATAGCAAAATCCTGCTTGTATATACAAGATCAGTGTATATCTACCTTTCAAAACTATAAGACCAAGTCTACATTACGCATAATGAGCTGTTACAATTTTCTTTCCCTCTAATTTTCCTTTGTGAACTACTGTGAAGTTACCAATTTCATATAATTCCCCAAAATAATGTCGAACCCGTGAATTTTTTCAGATGCATAGAAAAGATAAAATGTACTCCCTCCATTCTTAAAGATACATCAAGTCAATTTACAAAATCATAAATTCAAAATCAATAATAATTTATTTTAGAACAAAACATTTACAAGTATTGTTCCATTCCCATTCTTCAAAATGGGTCCTTGTTCATTTTTAAGAATAAAGTCATGAAATCCTTTAGAATTGACGTGATTCCACAAGTTTGGTTACAACAAATGAATTCATGTTAATTTCAAAATTTGGTATTTTGCTGATTGACTTTCAAAAGTCAAAAGGGTTGCTTTAATTAATATAAATTTTCAGGCCGAGTACGTAATAAATCTCATTATGATCAGGAAACTCAAATAAGCAAAAAACAAAAATCTAGGGTTTACTTACAGTGAGTTGGAAGAGTTCGTGAGGGCAAAGGCCGACTAAGAAGAGACGGCAAACGTCACGATCATAATACTTTCGGTTGACTTCCGTAACGTCGCCGTTTCTGTTGGCTCCCATCAACACGTCCAGCTGCTTTCGTATTGCATCCATCTCTATCTCTCGCTCTAGGGTTTAGTTTCTGCTAGATGGGGACGATCTTTGAGAATCGCAGTTTTTTATGCTACTAATGAATATAAAGGGCCTCTTTAATTAAAAACTACGGTGGGGATAATGCGTGTAAATATTAGGCTTGACCAATTTTTCGTTGGGCCTGGGCGCGTGTTGGGCTTCAGGTTGTGAGCTAGGGTCCATTAAAAATATTTTTAAAAATTAAAAAAAAAAATTAGACCCATCAACTAGGTGGAGCGAAGAAGTATGAGAGTCTCATATCTGACGGTTATTCCGACCTCTGCACTAATTTTATCGGTTTGGGCAGCGGAAATCATGATCCGTGTCAATAATATGTTGGTGTGGTTTTTCATTGGTCGAATTCATGTCCAAGATTTGAGTTTGAATCCAATCTCTAGCTGATAATAACTATATGTCCAATAAATGTTTTAAAACTCATTTTATGCGTTCGAAAATTAGACCAATTATCTTTTAGCGAAACTCTAATTATATGTGTAATTGAACACATGTAATATATATATATATATATATATATATATATATAGTTGTGAATTTTATAATTTAGAGAATACCAACTTAGTAAAATGAGTATTCATCATGTTCATCATGCAATAAATTGTTGTCATGTAATATTTTTCTATAAACTATTTTATTTTTATTTTCTTCTTCTTTGGAATTATAAAATTTTTACGTCATTAAATTCGTAACGTCGAGAGCTTCCCAACAAGAAGTATATTAATATATTTTCGATAAACGTACAAAAAAATTATATATGAAATTAAATGTTGATAATGGTTTTCCATGTCCATCTTTTTCCATACATATTCATCTATTTATCAATCATATAAAATTCAATCTATTTTAATCAAAATCTAAATATATTCAAATCTATTTATGTTCATCGAAATCAATCCTCATCTATCAATTTGTCAAACCTAATAATAGTGATTAACACTTGAATACTCATTTCTCATTTCAGGTGTTAA
>JAUMHB010035654.1:0-20067 GCA_032359685.1 Pittosporum tobira | reverse complement strand
TATTATTATTATTATTATTATTATTATTATTATTATTATTATTATTATTTTAAATTTGGAGTGATTCAAACTTATTTATCAAAACTCATATTTTGTCAATGTAGCAAGTACTCAATAAGAAAAATATCTTGCAATTTTTATTTTGAATAAAATCTATGAAAAATCACAAATATGGAAAACCATGAAAAACAATGTAAAGTTTGTTTTGTCATCATTCTTTTGTATTTTATACTATTAAAAATTACGAACAAAATTAATCCACTCAACTTCCGTTATAAAACTACTATATATATCTGACTCGCAAAAGAAAAAAAAAAAGAAAAAAAAAACTTTGTGAACCCAATGGAATAAGATGTTTCAAAATTTTATTTTAGTCCACAAAAAAAAGAGAGATATGTCACTTCAATGTTTAATCTAGATTTATACAATCCTAATTGAGATTATAAAATTAAAAATCCGTACTTAGTATGGATTATTGACCTAGTTATTATTATGGAATAATATGGTTCTTGTGTGATTTGATACTTGGTTGATTTAATAATGATATGCTTATAATATTGCTCGAACCAATGCCACCATTCATTACAAAAAGTAAATTCTTCTGGAAGTATAAATTGTGCTACCCTACTCAAATAGCTTAAGTTGAACACTTTTCCTCACTTGTAACTCGCTAGTGGATTCAAATCAAAAGGAGTCACAAACTTTACAATTAAAGTGGGTCAAATCAAAATACATTAGATAATAATAGGCAACGTGTGGTTTGACGGGAATTTGAACTAAAGATATTACAAATCCAAAACTTTGATGCTCTGTTAAAGTACCAACTACTCTAATAGCTTAAACTGATAAACTGAGAAACCAACTACATATCTTTGTACATATGCTCATACCTTACCTTTATGCAGTTCTGCAGCATTTGCCCCAACATAATGTACCCTAGTAGGTGGCATTATTATTGTGCTGATTGCATATTTTTTGCTCATCTGAAATGTGTTACATCGTCAAGTCATTCGATCATAGAACCGTCTTCATTTAAGAGGTTTGTGACTATTCCTTCTTGTAATGTTTTTACTTGTTTACGTTCTTAAAAGTATTTTTGACCTGATTTTTTATTTTTTAAAATTGAACCTTAATACAATGTATTTGACAAATTAAACTATGAAATCATATAAATTCTACTCCATCAGTTTAATTTATATTATCTTATTTTTTTTTTTAATTTGTCTAATTTTATTTGTCCCCTTTTCTATTTTCACTACTTTTAATTATTTATGTCCAACATTGCAGCCTATTTATTTTATTAGATATTTGTCTTGAAAACACTGCAAGATTAAAAAAACAATTCATTTACTCCACCCATAACTCTCTCTTATCCCACTAAGTTACCAAAACATAAGCGTCATATGAGTCATTAATTACCATAGAGAGAAGAAGAAATAGTCAAATAAAATTAATTTCACAAAGAGGATATTTTAGATTTTTTTTATTTTACTTCGATAGTTATGCATTTTCTAATTAAGATATATAATGTTTGACATGAAAAGAGGAGAAATTAGACCTTTTGCAATTTAAACTCTCATATTGTAGAGGTAGCAGCTATAAATTTTATGATTTTGGGTTTGAAAGCACAATTTGCAATTTCTATGTGAGTAAAGTTTATGTTGTCATGCCACATATAATCAGACACGTAGATGGGATCCACATTCAATCCACTTGATGTATCCACATGATACGAGTGAAGAATGCGACGATCATATTTTTCCATCAAACGTTGGGAGGTAGAGACACGTGACATGAAAATCTTTTTAATCACCCAACGTTATAGTTTCTTGAAAATTCCAAAGCTTAATTCAAAGCTTAATTCAAAGCTAAACTAATTGGAGGAGAAAGCAACATACCAAAGAGGATGGTCTGATATAAGTGGAGGTAAGCCACGTGAATTTACACACCCTCAAATTTTTGGTCAGATCACCCATCGATTGTAATATGGTGCTAACACTCTTATTATGATTTGATCATACACATTTGAAACTATCCCAATATGTATATATAACTAGCCTAAATTTATACACACACAAGTAAACATGCACGTGATAGTTGGCATATTTTAAATATGTTAACATGTGTCTTACTATTAATAATATGTCATGATCTTGGGACATGTTATAAGCAACACATGAAACAAAAAGCACATTGGTCGATTGACATCATAGAAAGCTCACACCCCACTTTATATGCTGCATGGTATACTGGGCAATACTAAAGAATGTCGATGCATATTCTCGAGAAGAATCATGTTGGAAACAACCGCCCAATGCCTCCTGTTAAAAATTTCAAATTAGATCCAACAATTTCAATTTCGCCCCATCAAACTCGAGCTCAAACATAACTCAGTCTTAAAACAGGCACAACTAATAGGCACGGCCAAAAAAACATATTTAATAGACACAGTCGAAAGACACCAAAGCCAAGAGTTCTACACTGAACCACGCACGAGTTAAAAATCTCCCAGGTAGATATCGGTTAAAGAGTTCGGACACGCATGATAATAGAACACAAAGACTACAAACCTTGATGACCTACACGCACCAAGTGTCAAACTTCGATCTAAGCAGAGACCAACGGGCAAATCCCCCGACCAGTCTCATGCTCCATCGAGCCTGCGTAGTCTACCGGTCCACACGGTTGTTGAGCCTAGCAAAAGACCATTGACTAATTAAGAAAGTTATGGATTGGCGTTGCCCATTCGGCCATGCTATCAACGAGCTTGTGTTAAAGGCTTCCCTCATGACAAACTACGACTCCATCAAATGTTTGCTTCAATATAGATTGA
This sequence comes from Pittosporum tobira, assembly GCA_032359685.1. Taxonomy (NCBI): domain Eukaryota; kingdom Viridiplantae; phylum Streptophyta; class Magnoliopsida; order Apiales; family Pittosporaceae; genus Pittosporum; species Pittosporum tobira. The sequence goes on along the minus strand of JAUMHB010035654.1, from coordinate 17,234 downwards.
ACTATGGTCTACAACTGAATTATCACTCATTAGCCCAACATGGGTAACGAAATGATTAGGGAGACCAAACTTGGGACACTCTGTCTAGAGTTTGGGATGAAGGGGTATGTACTTCCCTGAACTTAACATCTAGATAGCCCACTTATGCTTACTACATTACCTTTCAGTACTTGCCACAATACCATTGTATCCATCTCGAAGGCCCACTGAAGTAGACTTTTGGGTTGGGGGGCATTGTTGGAATGCAACCAAGAATGGGTTAAGATATGAGACACACTTTGCCCTTATTGAGGCTTGGGTCAACTGAGCAAGGCCGTATCGATGGGGCAACTCCCTTATCGACAAACGCCTTATGTCGCTTTACAGGCAGTTACATTTATTATACACAACCTAATCTATTATACCTTCGAAATAAAGATAAATTATCTTGTTTGGGGCTCGAGCAAAGTGATCATATAAAAACATTACTCCTCTTTAAGTGTAAGTAAGTCATTCTCTAAACCCTAAACACCTTTGCATATTAGTTCCATGCCTTCAATGTATGGTTATGATTACTTTTACACCGGAAGGTTTTCCACACGCTTTGCCGTGGGGCTAATGTTGTGTCCTATGTTTTTTGGTTAAAATTCCAGCAACATTAAGATAGGATTCCAACAAATAAAATTTGATAAAATTTGGACATAAAAATTTGTTTATGAATTTATGTTCACATCACTCTTTCACTTCTTCACTTAGTAGTTGTTGTCTTTATTTTTGTAATGATTCACTAGTTTTAGGATAGAAATGAAAACATGTAGAGCTACCTCAACGTATCATGTTTTACCTTATGTAGTGTGCGATATTATCTACATAATGTATTTCGTCACGTTGAATGGGAAACCTAATATTTATTTTATGAAATGGCTAAAATTTTTATTACAAAAAAAAGAAATACACATAAATAAATAAATAAATAAAATATGCTAAGACGTAATAAATTGGGAAGATAATTTATGTAATATTGGTGTGGTGCGCTTTTAAATACGCTTACTTCGTCGTTAGAATCCTAAGTTCAACTTTTGTCTGTGTCGCTTAATACTCTTTTTCGTATTTTTTTTTAATCCTTTAAATGTTGTAACACCTAAGTAAATGAATCAATCAGTTTGGAAAAATAGTATGGTGGCCTGGTGGGCGGCCCCTTTACATCCCCATGCATGTGAGTCAGGTCATTAAAATGTGTAATAATACTTAACTTTAATGCAAAAATCATGGTTTATGTGTGCGAGACCCTGCAAATGGAAATTGTCGAAAAAAGGAGGATCACATGGAAACATGCATTGGTCCGATCGATCTGCAGAAAGACCTTGACCGCTGTTTGATTGATTCTGCACCAAACATTCATTGTTGAAGTTAATATACGCAATTGTTTGATGCTTAGGCACATCATCATGCACTAATATAGTTTGAGTTAAATGGATAAAAAATTAAATTTTTTATTTAAATTTTTAAATTTAAATTTTAAATAAAATAAATTATATTAAGAGAATTTATGTCACACAATTCATAAATTTAACGCGAATCAAATTAAATTAATCGAAACAAATAAAAACTTCAAACATCAATAAAACACACACACACACACATGATCATGCATGCATATGTTTCTTCCAACTTCCAACTCTCTAAACTTGGTATACTCAACTGCCAACCCTTATCCCGATGAATATCTTAGCCAGAAAATTCCAACCCTAAATCTGCATAAGTTTGAGCCATCTATCTTTTTCCCCTCTCCGTTCTTAGTTTTCTGAACTTTATTATTGGTACATAGAAATAATCAGTATGTTAAAAATTCTCTATTTAATTTCTATTACTCTCCATCTAGATGTTAAAGAATCTTTTACAATTTACATAAATTTAATTAATTTTTGTTTATAATCAATTATTCTTTGTTTAGTGTCCTCTATCTGACATTTAAATCCACATAATAATTTTTAAATCACTGAAAATAATAGAGGTGAGAAATTAATCATTGACAAAATTTGGGACAAGGCTACAGAATGAGTCAAGCTTACCTCCATTCTCATTTTCTCTATACCACCCATACTTTTCATATCAATCCTCCATTTATCACATATTTGATCTAGACCGTTGTTTCATAAATTGTTAAAATTACAATAGATGGTTGAGATGAAAAATATGGAGGAGAACTTGACTCCTACAACATAGTAACTAAAGTAGGAGCAATGTAATGTAGTCGCAAGTAGTGTTCTATAAATTGGTAGGCGGATTTAGGTGGTAAATGAAGGACCTAGTGCCTGTACAGTCCTAATCGAACACTAATCAGACATAGGAGAGATTAATCGGTTTTAAATGCTCAATTTACCAAGACAATAGAGAACATTCTAGGATTAATTCAAGAATTAATCATAACTATGCGGAAATTTTTAAAACGATGGTCATAAGTCACAACATTGACTATTCCAATTTTCCTAATATTATTACTTGTAACGAATTGTTGAATTTCAATCTTCCTTTCTATAAAAACTAATATAGAACATCTTGTGACGCTCCCGTTTTCGCTACTCACATTTCGTAAAAGATTGGTCGTCAAAAATACATCATTTATCATTATTGGCCAATATACCAATATTATTTCCTGTTTGTCTACTCCCAAGATCTCATACATCGTTTATTACGTAGCAGCGAAATCTTAAACACAAACAGGGTATAATATTGGTGTATTAGCCAATAATGGTAAATGATGTATTTTTTACAACCGATTTTCTACAAAATATAAGTAGTGAAAACCGGAGCCGTCACATGTGATATCAGAACTATGTTAGCGCAAATCCCCAGAAGTGAGTGTTTTTAAGTAAAATTGAGAACGAGAAATTTATTTAGATTAGTCAGAAATTGTTGAGAAACAGAAATTAGAAAAAAAGATAGCTATTGTTTGGAAAATGACAGAACTTTGGAATTTAGAGAATAAGGTACTATGAGAATACCTTCACTTGGATTACACGTGGAAATTTTGAGGACGAAATTATTTTAAGAAGGGAGAATGTAATAACCCTAATTTTTAAAAGTAAGAATAACGATAAAAAGAATAGCGAAAAATAAATTAATTATTCTAGCAAGGACAAGTTAGTAATATAATTAAATAAATTAGTAAATCAGAACACACACATTAATACAATATATTAATAAATTAAATAAAATAAAAAAATTTACTTGTAAAACTAGCATAGAATATTCAAAGATTATCTCAATAACAACTAACATGCAAATATATCAAACCAGCAAAAACATATAATGCAATACCAATTAAAATGGACTTAAAACTATGTACTTCTTTATTGCTTTCGTAATGCATATTATTCCCAATGTTTGATTCCTCTTTTCCCTCATAAAGCTTCCACATGTCGCCACCCACCACATTAACATCATAATTAGAAATTTAAAAAAATAAAAAATAAATAAAGAAAAATAAAAAGAAGAAAACTCAACTTCTTTACTCGCTCTTCAAATCTAGCATGCACGAAGCGGCGATCCACATAAACAGTCATTATTCTCAAACGATGTCGCATCAATGCTATCAAATGGCAAACCTCCTGGAATTAAACCACAAAGGTGATTATGACTTAAATCCAAGTGCCCGATGTACATCGCCGCCGCTAGTGATTGTGGAATCGAACCCTTTAAATTATTGAATGATAAATCAATAACAGAAAAATAAGTTTTCGGGTGAAAAACATCGGGCAAAAGGCCATCTAGAAAATTTCGGCTAATGTTAACAATGTCTAAACCGGTATTACTTAATAAGCCAGCCGGTATTTCGCCCGATATTTGGTTACTATCGAGATTAAGAGTTGAGAGAACCCGCATCGACCCAAGTTGATGCGGGATGGAACCGGTGATCTTGTTCATGGACAAATCTAAGTCTGTGAGCCGGTCCATTTTTGTGATTGAATACGGGATTGAACCGGTGAGTTGGTTCCGACTCAGTAAAGCCCGGCTCAGCATCTTGAGATTACTAAGATCAGCCGGGAGATCGCCGGAAATTTGGTTGTTGCTGAGATGAAGGAGTTTAAGGCTGGATAAGTTAACAATGGTTGCAGGGATTGAACCGGAAATTGCATTGTCGGCTAAACTAAGAACCGTCAGCTGGTTCAACTTCCCGATATCATCCGGGATTTTACCGGATATTTGGTTTCCGATGAGGTCAACGATTTGGAGGTTGGAGAGAGAAGTGAGGCAGGCTGGAATCTCGCCGGAGATACCCTTCCAATCGGCGACCACTAGGGTCGTGAGCCGGTCAAGGGAGCAGAGTGAGGGGGAGATTGAACCCGTCATGTAACCGGACCGTCCCGCTTTCTGCAAAATTGGGTCTTCTGATTCGCCACGTAAGGAAATGTCCGTGACGCGGCTGGTGGTCGGGTCGCAGCTCACGCCGTACCACTGGGTGCAGCAGTCATTGCCCGTCCATGAGTTGAAGATGCCCAAGTAAGGCTCGGTTAGGGCAGCCTTGAAGAATAGTAATGCTGCCCGATCCGCCGGCGGGCAGGCATCAGTGGGCAATGTAACGGCTAGCAACACAAGAACACTGAACAATCCGGTTAGTCCCATGTTTCTCTCTCTAAAATCTGTACGTACTTTCTGCCCTTTCTCTCTGTGTATATATGTAAAATGTACATGAGTTTCTTACTCTGCAAGTATGAGTGAGTAGTGAGTTGGGAATGTGGTTATATAAGTAAAATAGGACGGAAATGTCCCTGCAGAAAGGGATTAATTACACTTACAGCTGATGGGGCCATGCAGAGTGAAAGAAAATGGGAAATGGGGGGGATATAAGTTACGAAATAAAAGCTTGAGGCATGAAGGCATGTCATGATGTTTTGTTTCTCTATATTTTCTTGCTATATAACGGCTTCAAAATCTTAGAATAATGTATTTTAATTAAAAAAATTATTATTTATTATATATTTTTAATAAAATATCGTTGTTTATAGTTGTATGATATAGTTATTTGTGGTCTCATAATATGATGAAATAATTTAAAATATTATTGTTATTATGATAGTTATTTTAGACGTAAACATATGTATACTATAGTATATCATACAAAGGCTATAAGATTAATAATTTCGATAAAATAACACTATTTTATCAAAATTGTACATGTAACAAAACAACATTTGTTTTTAAAAAAATATTGATCATGAAAGAAGCAACGCAATATATTTATATTTTTTTCCTTATTTTAAATTTTAAATAAAGTTTTCTTAACGAGCAAGAAGGAGACAGCAAATGGATTGTAAAAAATGAAAAAAAGCAACATTATCTTTTTCTGAATTTCTATTATCTTTTTCCCTTTGCTTAGAGCACTCTAGACTGGATTGCAAACATGTTTCTTTACACGTAAAATGTGCGACGCACAAAAGTTGGCATTATTGTGCTTTTTTAACGAAAAAAGGTAAAAATTTTAGCACACACCATTGGAGTAATCACTCCAGTAAACTATTTTTGACTAAAAGGTAATTCTACTTTTGGCCGTTTCAGTGGTGTACACCATCTTTCTTTCTGGCCTGCATTGAGCTGAACTTCTAACTGTGTTCAAGCAAAGAAAAGAAATGAAGAGAAAATAAAATTTATGAGAGAAAAGGAAGGAAGAAAAGGTGAAATACAATTGTTTTTATTTTTTCGTGTTCATAAATTTAGGGGAGAAAATGAACATGAAAGAAGTAAGAAACTTAACATTTGTTAGTTTCAAGAATATAAAAAGAATAACAAAATATTTTCATTTCATAAAGTCACGTTCTTTTCAAATTCTCTCACTTTTGAGCAGACATGGCAAAGTCGGTCCGGCCCGGACGCCCGCCCTCAAAATGCGCCGACTTTGGGACAAAAAGAAAATTGGGCATTTTTGGCCTAACCCAATTTTAACCCACTCAAAATAAGCCTGGCTCGTGAGCGCCCAGCCCAGCCCACCCATTAATTAATGTATATATATATTTTTTATAATTGATCTTATATATGAAGTGTATGATTATTTGAATTTATCATTAAAATATATGAAGTTATAAGATTAGTATAGCCAAGATAGAGATTTTATTTTTTGTTCTTCTTACTGAGGAAATTTGTTATGTAACTAATAATTCTGAAAATGTTGAATTCTTTAAGCACCATGACCTAACAAAAAAAAAACACCATTCCACAAATAGATAAGATAGCCATTCCAATTAAATTAAGTAAATATATATTACCCATGGAGACACTCTTTCATCAATTATTAAATATACACTTACTAAATGCATAATCAATAATTAATTTTTGTCTCACCGCTAAGCGTATGATTAATGGCATCAAGGGCTACTAAACTTCAAATTAGTAGCTACATTTATGTATTTATGGATTATTAATACCATATAAGAAGCATTTGATCTTTATATTTTTGTTTAATAATTTTTTCAATTTTAGATTGATATTTAGGAAATTAATTGTGATATTAGTTTATCTTATTTTGTTAGTTTAACTTTTCCAAGTGTACAAGGCAAAATATTTTTTTTAAAAAAGGAGAAAAGCCCGTGACCCGCCTAGGGCTGGATCTGGACTTACATATCTGAGCAAAAAAAAAAGGGCCATTTTTGGCCTAGCCCATTTGGGTCGACCCGACCCATTTGCTAGGTCTACTTTTGAGAGAAAATTTTTGGAGAAAAAGTATTAACTTATATCCGCTTCCTTCGGGCCCATTTGATAACTGATTTTCTTTCTTTTCTTATTTTTTAAAACTCGCGAACACAGTTAAACACTTTTCAAATTTTAAACTCATAACCTCCACTTTGAGCAAGACAAAATCATACTAATATTCTTTAGCAAATGGAGTAACATTTGGGTTAATTATATTAGGACACTCAATGGATGTGTATAATTTTCAATTTACTATGTCAATTTATTATACTAATTTCAGTTTGATATTATGTCTTCCTTTATTTGCATAAAAAATATTAAAACATACTAAAAAAATGGGAAATAATTGACGTTATTAAATTTCATTGCATTACTTATATACATTATGCATTAGGTTTTGTACCTTGGACCAAGTAATGCTCTATAAAACCTTGTAATGAAAAAGGCATCCACGTAACATGCTATGTTAACTAAACTTAAATGAATTTAATATTCACTCTAAAAAATGAATTCGTATTTTTTAATCATAATAAATGAATTAGTATATTATTTTGTATTTGAATATGCCGCAATTTGACTTTTTCAAAAATAAAAATAAAAATAAAAATAAAAATAAATAAATTAAATTAAATTAATAATAAACATCCGCACTCCAAACAGTTGCAGGCATAGGGGGTTGGCCCATTAAGTTGATGAATGAATACAATTGCGCAATCGACATGATTGTGATTCTCGTGCATGTTTCCGAGCACTACTAATTACTTCATGTGAGGTGTTTGATTATTTTATTTTATTTTTTATATATAAAATGAATAGAATAAAATTGAAAAAAATTAAATGTTAGAATGATATATTTAGTTAGAATTAAAAATTTAAATTAGGCAAAAAAATGAATCTGGAAATAATTAGTCATTGTGATTCATCATGAAATAGGTAAGGTTCAAATCATTTCATTTTTAATTTATATAAAATATTATATTATATTAGAATTTAATTATAACTATAGATTTTATTCTCACGTCCATTTATCGATGAAGTAAAATTTTATTTTATTTATTTTTTTAAGGAAATAAAAACATAAGTAGTGTTCATTCATCATAATTCTCACTATAAGGATAATAATAGTGAATTTAGATTAATTTATCTCATGTATTTCAAAGTACATGTCCTTCTTGAACAAATTCTATAGGACAGAATAGTCTGCAAACTTTTGGTATAATATGCAACGTTGATGCCCTTGTGATTTATTGTCATTCGAGCAATCATAAAATAATAAAAATCAATATGCAATCCTTTCTAACTCATTTGTTAGCTCATCAATATAAAAATCAAATATTAGAGAAATTAATGAAATAATAAAACATAAAATAAAAAGATAAAAGCCTGAAACATTGTAGGGTAAATGTGCTAACCTTCCCGTTTGTAAGACATTTTTCTTAATTTTTTTTTAGATCTCTCAGAAGAATAGGATAGAAATTACAATTTTAAACTTGGACTGAAACTTATGTAGTTATTCATTAACGCTAACAATTTATGTCATTAGATTTTTCATGTTTTTTTCTTAGGTAAGTTATAATAGAATGAGTGCCTAACGATGCACGGATTAACTACTTATTTATTTATTTATTTATTTATTTATAAATAAAAGATATTATTAAATATTAATGAAACTAGCTATCTTTACAATTTTTACATCTAAATACTCTTATGCTATATTTGAAAACACACTTAATATAATATGAGCTTTAATTCATTCGGCTTTTATGTAGAGACTTAAGAAAATGGAGATTTTCTTGTATTGTAATAAAATGCTTGCAATATTTATTCTCATATTATGCTATATGTGAAAAAAATATTAAAATTATTTTACAATGAAATTGATTTTTTTAAGTAAACATATTTTTTAATCTCTAATCCTATTACAAGTTACATGAATTTCATATGTAAAGATTTTATTAAATATTTATTGTAATTTGAGAAATGGCTCATATTGTCAAATTAATGATTATAAATTAAATAAAAAGTAGCTACACTTAAAATCCTCTCCCTCTATAGATGGTAAAATATTATCCAAAAATATAGTTATGTATCCTCTTCAAATTTATATTGACCAGTCCTATAGAAAATTAGAATTATTAAAAGATTTTTTTTTTTGTTTAAATATTGATCATAATTTTCAACCATTAAAATTTCAGTTATACTATCCAATTTAAATATAAGTTAAATGATCAATTTTTCTTGCAATTGAACCTATCACAAAATATGGGTGGATAGCATTTTACATAATTTTAATCAAATTAAATTCAAGTTATTAGATTGCTATAAACCATATCTTGTTGTTATAAAAGATCTTGTTCCATAAGGCTTAAAACAAGTTTTGAATATTTTGCAGGGATAAACCCCAAATAGGTTTTGGTTTAAAACAAGATTTAGAGATTTATGTTAATAGCAAAGTACACAAATAATTATAGCATATAGATAGATAATATATGTGCATAAATAATTCATTGAAAGTAAATATGCAGTAAATGAAGAAGAAAGAGATTATAGTGTGGTTTCGACATGCCTACTCCACTCTTCCTCTTTTTAATTTTCAGAGGCAAATCTACTAAGCCCTTATCCTCAAATTGGTTCACCTTTAACCAGATACAATATTTACAAAGAAAATATAGTTTAACTTTTATATTCTTCAAGAGTTTGGCAAGAGTCTCAAAGACTGGTTTTTGGTTTGATTCCTAGGTGATTTAGATGAAAACTACTTTGAGACTTTGTCGTTTCTTGAATGATCAGATAATTGTTGTTGCAGATGTAAATTATAACAATTTTCTTGAGGAGGCTTAGAGGGTATGAGATGCAAGAGATACTTTCTGCCACTCATCTACATCTCTATTTATACTGGAAGATTGCCTTCTTTTAATTTTGAATCCCCAATAATTCACCTTGTGTCAATCAATCTTTTGCAATTTGACGTTTCTATCCGTTCTTGATTTTATCCCACATTTGATTTTATAATTATCTTCCATGAATCTGTATCTTGATCCTCATGCTTCAATGTCTTCAATGCTTTCTCCTCCATATCTACCTTGTATTCTCATCCCAATTCTCTTTGAGCTCCTAACTTGAAACAAAACAAAGGCCTTGAGTTTAGTGAGTGGGCTAGGGCGCATGAACGACCTCTAGAACTCAACTTCGACTCCTGGAATTTTACCTCTTCAAGGTGCCAAACAAGGTTAGATTTTGACTTTTATGCTTGCAACTTTATTTATTGAGAAAATTAGTATTGATTTTGATGGGTTGTTTCCATCAAAAATTCAAATCTTTGACTCTAATTTTTAATCTTCATCTTCTTAAATTGTAAACATTGTTTCCAATGTTTATCTGATGGGTTGCCATATTTGATTTTCATCTTCATCTTCATCTTCTGAGTAATTGATTTTGATGGGTTCCCAGATTTTCATTTCTTTCCCCTTATTATGTGAATGATGTTACTTAGATTTTTTAGATTTAAAAATTAGCTTTTGGATTTGAACTACAATTCAATCTTGTACTTGTAGTAGGACATGATATAAGTTTAAATATTCCTCTCCATTTTTTACAATTTTAAAATCCACTTATTCACTTGATGCTATTACCCCTTTCAAATTATTATGGCAGTTACAACTTGGATAAATTGGGCTAGCTATTTCTTTTACAATTTTACCATTTTAATTTTAGTATTTTGCAACATGGTGATGAGATATAGAATCAAAAATTACATCTACAATGCAAGGTTAATCATTATAATGCTCGTACCATTTTTAATACATGAACATGGTTAATAAGCCTTAAAGTATTTCATTCTAGATTTATGTAGGAGTGAGTTTAAGGCTTCCTTTATTACTTTGCAATTAACCTAATCTTATGTTAATTACCTTGACAAGCCAGGAAAACGAAGAGTATTACGCTGTTGTCTTCATTTTCCTGGCTGCGTAGAATGTTATGAATTCATATATTGAACATGTAGTACCCTTAAATTGGATTAGGTGAACTCTGCGCAAATTAGGTTAATTGCATAAGTGTCCCCCAAGTATGGGAGACTTGTGCCAAATCCCACCCATAAGTTTAAAAACTAGTAAAAGTGACTCCAAAGCATATTTCCGTTAGCACACTAGACCCTACAATTAGTTTTTGGATGAAAAATATCTATTTATAATTAATGTGGTGTATTTTATATATCTGACCATATTTTGACAGTTTGAATGCCCAAAAAAAGGAGATAAATAACCAAAAAATTAAAACTAAGAAAAACTAGTATTTTAAACTAATTAAAACTATTCTTATAATTTAATTTTAAATAAAATAGAATTTTTTTTTTAATAAAATATACCTAAATAATTATTGCTAGAAATTTTGGTAAATGCAAAATTCTCTAAAAAGAAAAAAAAATTAAATCACATAAAAAATATACCAAAAATTGAAAATTTCTATTTTTTTTTATAGGAGGTGTGTTTTTAAATTTGAAGTTTATGAAATTTTGATTAATTTACAGATGGAGCATTTTTTTGTAATTTATTTTTCTAATAAATTTTGCATTTTACGAAATTTTGTAGCAATAATTTATTAGGCATTTCTATTAAAGCTTTGGTTGTTCTTAAATTTAACTATAAGCAAACTTTTAAACAGTTAAATATATTATTTTTTCTTATTTTTCCTTTTTAAATCAACAATTTATGAAAGTTTGATTTTTTTTTTTTAGAAAATTGTAATTGTATTATCTAAAATGGAGCTTACCAATAATTTCTCTTGACAATTTATACTTTACACTTCCGCCCATATGTACTACATATGTACTTATTGTGCCTCTGAAAATCCTTAAACCATCGTTCCTCATCGTCAAATCTTTAATTCCTTAATATAAATGCATCACATTTTACATCCAAAAAGAATTCTTTATCACAAATCCTTAAGATCATTGACACTTCCTCTCTTTAATTGCCTCTAAAGAAAAGAAAAAAATTCAAGCTAAAAGTTTAGCAAGTAAACTTCCTTATGAAAATAGGAATTTCTATACAATACTTAATTTTTTTCAAAACTTAATTCGCTTCACGAGAAATCATTTCATAGAAAATTATTTTCTTAAAACACTTTAAACTTTAAAATTACTTTAAATCATGAAATCATGTTAGATCATAAATCACTTTAAAATCACAATTCTTTTGAAACTAAAGATTTTGAAACTTTGATCACTTTGAGACATAAATCATTTTGAATCCATGAACATATAATGGATTCCTTCATTGCTGGTACATTTTATAAGTACAAACATATGTCATATAGAAATCTTTGATCTCATTTGGAATAAAACCAGTATGCCCAAGTTATATTCTCCACACCTCTACCCAGTTTTTATCTTAGCTAAGCAAAAATGTTCCTTTCATAACCTCCATTAGCATAAGAGCTCAGTGCACCATGTGTAAACATTACATCCACTCAATTAAATTGAGTGGGAAAACCTCCATTGCTGTGGCATACAACCATTTATCCCCAATTACGAAATTTCTTTCGTAGTGTTAACTCGGGTGGCATGCTTGAAAATTTATCTGAAAAACTTTTCAATTTACTTGTAAACATTTTCAAATGGAATATCATCCACATTTTCCTGCAAACATTTGTAAATAAAAATAACTTTCACATTTGATAATTTGAAAATACATGCCAGGAAAATGAAGAAATTTGTATATAGAAAGAAATAAGAAAAGTGTGCTTGCTTTTGTCGCTTAATTTATTCTAGAAATACCCTTACCAATTCTTTGCCTTTTCTTCGATTTAACAATTTCCTAAAGTATCATATAATTTCTTCCTAGTAATTTCAACCTCAATCATTCCCAACAATTTCCATTTGCTTTTCATAATGTACACTTTCGTACCCCAAATCATTCCATGCATAAAAATAACTAACTAGTCCTTCTGATTTTTTTTCAAACTCTTCTAACTTCTTTATCTTCTTTCATTACACTTAACTCTTCCTCAATTTGTACTTATCTTTTCCTTGTTCTTGACAACCTTTTACTATTAGTTTGCTTCCCCCTTAAATAAATAAGGAGTAAAACTTAGAGTATCTAGATAATTATCTTAATAAGTCCATTCTCACATATTCCTTATATTCAATGTTTTGCCTTACCTCACGTCTTCATTCCAAAGTTACTTTCAAACATCTTTTTTTTTTTTCACTATCATCCAACATCTTAACCATATCTATAGATTCTTAATCAACTAATAATTTCAATATTAATATGATCACATATTCATCCTTAAATATAAAAAATAATTCGTTAAATTTCTTTCAGCTTCTATCCCATCTATCATTCCCTTCCAGCTTCCAATACTCTTGTTCTTCTATATTCACTCTAATACCCTTTCTCAAATTCAAATCATTACTATTTTACCAAATATCTTGGACATTACTCTCTCATCCATTTATATTCCCAAAAGTGCCTTATATTAGGCCCTAAAAATTTACCAAATAATATTCAAATAAGTCTTACTCATTAGCCTCACATTTCTTAATATTCTCTGCCTATCGCTCCTCTTCTGGGGATTTGCGTTAGCCCACTGCTCTGATACCATATGTGACACTCCGATTCCGTACAATCACTATTTTCTGAAAATACTTTATTAATTTAAGTCACTTAATCCATTCTTTCGGAAAATCGATTTTCAAACATCCTCAACCTAAACTACGAGTGGTCAATATTCCATTACTATCCCTGTTTGACTTATTCCAATATCACATATACATCATTCTATTATAATACAGTGGAAACAAAATTACAAATGGGTTTTAATATTATTGATACAAAATAATCATTAATCTCTTATCTCGGGTTAAGGCAAATCCCCAACGCATTTTTCTTGCATCCTTTATTGTCCAAAATCCTCGAACACTCCCGTCTAGGTCTAGTAATTACGCAAAAAATTTAAACCACAACAAGAATGAGCAAATAGTGCTCATCAAGTACGCCTATTCTCAACACTAAGAATTAGATACATTTGTTAAAAAACAAATAAACGAAACCAGTATAACAAGACATAACTTTGGAGGTTAAAGGCATGAGAACATAAAATAATTTGAACCAAAATACCTCCACAATAAAATAAGATCATGTCCTGCAGAATTTGCAACATCAACTCAAATTCATCAAAAGAATAAAGACCACGTTACGTGGCCATCTACTCATTCCACAACTTATACTTCTCATAACTTCTCCCCAAAATCTTAGATTAGGGGAATATAACTCTTAACCTTTAAGTGCATAGCCATAGGTTGAGTAGGTGTTTGGCAACACAGCCCAAAACCATTTAATTAATAAATGAAATCATAACATTCAAGACATAATTTCTCAAAAACATGCATTGGTAAAATATAACTCTTACTGAATCAATCATTTGAAAATTATGAACAAACATGCACAAGGAATCAAGATCATGCATGCACAACAAACAAAATCACTTATCGCGAATATAAGAAAAATTTACATAAAAAGAGGCGACTAGGGTACTTGCCTTGAAGTGTTCCGTTACTGTCTCAATTATCTTTGTCATCTTCCTCGTTCTTTAAATAATATCCTAAGACCATAAATAGCCTTAAATCAGTAACATCATAAATTTTCATAACCATTGATTCCATTCGATGCCTTTAACCTTCTAGTGTCTTATTTTAGGTCCAAGGAGTCCATAGAATCCATATACACTCAACTCATGCTAGGAAACCCTCTAAGCACTTTGGCTACCTTAAACAAATTCTATACTTTTTAAGCTTAAAATAGGATGAAGAATTGCTAAATTTCGATTAATAATGAGGGAGATATCATTTCTCAAAGTTTACTAAGTTTTCATGTTTTCTGGAATGTTGAAAATTTACAGTAGCCCATTTGAAATAATTTATAAAAATGTCAAATTACCTCATGATCATAAAAATCTTTAGTGATAATAAACTAGACTTATCTAGGGACTTTCCCATAAAATTTCATGAATTCTTGACTAACATGCTATTTTATATGATTTCTCAATCTTAGCTGAAAATAAGGTTTTCTATCTTTGGACTTAAACAAGCACAACTTATTCTGTGAAGTTCTTATGTTATCATAACCTACCTTTCCAGAAACTAGACTTCAGTAGATACATTTTGGCTCTAGAATCATGCAATTTGAATTTATAATGAAAAATATATGGTCTTTTAAATTCAGAACAGTGTGTTGATTTCCCTGTTGCTGCTTAAGTTACAACAGTCCCTTTCCGTAAATTTATTAATTAAAATACTAAATGAACTTTGAAATTTATGAAACCTTTTGAAAATCATAAATACATATTAAAGAACTTCTAAAAATATTTTGGAGTCCATTGGACATATCCATATTTTTCTACAAAATTCGGATTAGGACCGCGGTGGCAAAACTTCTAGATTTGTAACTTTTACAAAAACTTCTTTAACTTCGTTAAATAGATTTCCAAGCCTTCATGTGCCTAAACAAGCTTCTATCATCATAAATGTTTCATTACTTATTAGATTAACACTGGACATGCATCTTAACTTAATATGGTCTTTATGCTATATTCATTATTTTCATGCTATAATCATCCCCTTTCCTTTAACAATCCCCACAACAAATAAGCAAACTCCATTAACCTCAAGATGAGGTTCCCATCCTCCTTCATATAACAATCATCGATACAAACTATTAATGTCCTTAACTACATAATTATGCTCATAATCATCATTTACTAGATATAAACAAGAAGAGTATTGAACCAAATTGAAGGTTTACCCTTTAAGCTTCCAAGATTCAGTAAGCTATACTTGATCATTTCAAAGCTTGAACTCCCTTTTATGCTTGATATCCGGCCTTCTAAAGGCTATTTTCGGGTTCTAGGGGTTGATTTAAAGTGTAGAGACTTCAAATCTTGCAAGGGTTTTGCTTAGGGTTTGAAAATTCAACTTAGCTTAACAAAGATTTGAGAGTGCTTTTAGTGATTTGGTCTAGCTATGCTTCATCTCCATGATCATTAGAAGCTTACCAATACTTTCTCTTGGATGCTTAATAGAAGAAAATAGAGATGGAGATTCTAGAACTCTAACCCGTGGGATTACGGGGAGAGCATTTTTGAGTTTCTTGCTTTTTGCTCTTCATTTCTCTAAGTATAGAAGCTTAAAAAAATGCTGCCCCCTTTCTCCCCTCTTGGACGTGGCTCATAAGGGTGTAATGTGGTCATAATTTGGACCTCAAGAGCTCATGAGGTTGGTGGTTCTCTTGGTTCTTAATTTGGCTAAGTAACCCATCTTTTATTTGGCCAACAATACTTACATATGTGTGTTTATATTTAGTCAACAAGGTGCTTGCTATATGTACTAGGAGAAATGGCCAACAAGGCCTCATTGTGGCATCCTTAAATTTCACTTAACACCACTTTAAGTTCAAAATTCAGCCATGTTGATTATTTTGGTACCTTAAACAAAATATTTTTGGTGTTACACTTTACACCTTACATTAATTCTTGTACCCACTTGAACCGGTTATAGCCAAAAATAAATTAAAACCTTAATCCAACAATTCAAATAAAATATATCATTACCAAAATTAAGGCTGTAAATAAAACCAAACGGTTCAAAATTTATTTGAGATCGCTCGGTTAAAAACTCGATTCGAAATATTAATGAGTAGAATATGAACACATTTTAAAGTTCGATAAATTATTTGGACCTTATCAAATTATTTTTTTATATTGATGTTTGATGGTATTCGCTCGAAAACTTTAAATTACTCGAGTTCGATTCTTATTTGGTCTTCATTCAATAGCTAAACGAATATATGAGTAGAATCTGAGTACGTTAATATTCTACTCGATCCGACTCATTTACACCCCTAACCAAAATTAACACCATTCTTCATCCACTAAAATAAATAATTTATTTGGAAACTAGGGTGTCACACTAAAAGCCATATCGATATCCAACCCCCTTGTGTGGTCCAATGTACAAGCACACATAGAAATTAAGTCCTCTATTCTTTTATTCGTGCCAAAATTTGATGTTGATCTTGTGCAAATGGAATAATAAATCGATGCCGAACTTAATTTTTAATTTTTTAAAATGTTATTGATTTCGAAAAATATCTGTAGGGACTTCGAGAAAACTAGTTCAATTGTTCGGCATTGTCCAGTTAGACACAATTATTTATTGACATGCGTTGTCCCGGACTACACACAATTATTTATTAATATGTTATACTTGTTTTATCTTGAAAAAAAATGACTTAAATTTTTGACAATTTTTTAAACGAATTTTAAGGTGTTTTAAAAACATATACATTAATATGTAAAAATATAAATAACAAATATGTCAAAAATATAAAGATATATAGAAACTATAATGCGTATATGTGTTTTCAATGTGTCTGAAAATCCTTGCTGAAAAAGTGTCAAAAATTTAGACCATCTTTTTTAGGATGGAGGAAAAATCTTTGTAATATTTTGTGTAATTTTTTTCACTATTTGGCATTTTTAACTTAAGAACAATTGTTTATATATATATA
>JAUMHB010035643.1:0-11200 GCA_032359685.1 Pittosporum tobira | reverse complement strand
CCAAAGTTGGAAAGCGGTAGCTTAAACAAAAACACAGCGTGCCGTGGACTAGATGATACGTGCCAAGGTTGAAAGGTTTGGGACATAAATAAAGATGTCTAGGCGCACTGCTAGACATACCCAAGTGCTAGAATGGCTTGTGGCTCGGTCCTACGTGAGGAGAAAAATGTGGGACTCGGTCTTGGCACGGTATAAATTAGTAAGCAAATGAGGAACTCGATTAGCTAAAGAAAACGAAAACGAAGGTAGCCTGAAGGATTCGTGGGAAAAGACTAGAACGATGGCTAGTGTAATTCGTGTGGCAAATGGACATGATGCGTGACTAAAGCAATGAAGGCTGGTCCATGAGAGCTTGAACAAATGACATGCTAGCTAACAGCTGCAGACGCTGTTGCACAAAGGAATAGCTAAGAGTAAGTCTAGTTCCTATAGAAATAACTAGCAACAGTTTCTGAAGGCAGTTGAGGGCAGTTACTTGTCCTAATTTATATTGGCTAATATTTCCTCAGCAGTTGGAGAAATTGTCAACTGCAATGTAGTCTGTAGGCCATAAATAGATGGTAGGCAGACAAAAATGATACACAGAAATATTCAGACATGTTGTCTTGAATAAAGTCAAGCAAAGTTGTAGTCTTTTATATTTCTGAAGAGCAATAAAAGGTTGGATTTTTCCGTAAAGTTATATTACACATTACTTGGCTTGTCCCTTGTACTTTACTGCAGGTTTCCGCAGGGATGAACGAAGGCTGACTAAGTCGAAAGACTTAAGCCGAACGGTGACGATTTAGGCTGAAAAATTTTGGTCAAGTTTTGACCCCGTTACAGTTGGTATCAGAGCACACGGTTAAGTGTGTGGGCTTGCAATTGTTGAGAAGTCAACAACATGGCTGGTAGTGCCAATGCAGAAATCCGAGAGCGATTTACCCAGTTAGAGGAATTAGTTAGTCGACCTGTCAATGCAGATGGGATTGCACTAACAGTGCAGATGGCCTCTCTCGAAGGAGAGATTGACGACCTGCGTACGTTGTAGGAAAATCAAAATATGGAAGGGCAGAGAGACTTCCTTACTTTGGTTGAACGTGTTGATGAATTGACAAATCTTGTCAACACAAGATTTTCGTCATTACTTGACGAAATTGTAGTTTTGAAGAGGGCAGTGGTTTCCATACCAGTCCCTTCAAACGAAGGTAATTTACAGGGGTTATCTTCGAAATTAAGAGTCCATGAACCGAAGTCGTTCAGTAACGTTAGAAACGCCAAAGATCTGGAGAATTTCATGTTTGACATGGAACAATACTTTGGTGTTGCACATGTCCTGGACGCTAAGAATGTCACGATCACCACAATGTACTTGACGGGAAATGCCAAATTTTGGTGGAGAACACGCACTGATGACAATCAAAGTGCTGGACTCCGAAGAATACAAACGTGGAAAGTTCTGAAGAAGGAACTAAATGATCAATTCCTGCCCCAAAACACAGCGTAGGAGGCGCGTGTTGCCTTTAGAGATAAGAGGGAGAAAGGCAAGCTGAAGTAGAAGAAGTATATAGACGGTGTCTCGGAGACTTATGAAAACGAGAAGTCAAAAAAGGGGTCTTCATCAAACTTTAAGAGGTATATGATGAAAGATTCTCCCAAGAAGAAAAAATTGAATACAATAGTTGTCGAAGAGGATGAGGGACAAAAAGTTGGCCTTTCACGAGTTAATCATCTCCAACTACTTAATGCCATACAGATTCCTCGAGGGGTGCCTCGTGGGTTGATTTATATTGACGTGAAGGTCAATGGCATCGGTGTCAAGGCACTAATTGACACTGGCATTACTAATACTTTTGTAGCTGAACGAATGGTCACAAAGTGGGGACTGAAGTTGGTCCAAAACGGTAGTAAAATAAAGACGGTGAATATTGATACCACACCTATCTATAGAATGGCAAGTGTGGATCTCCAAGTTGGACCTTGGAATGGAAAGTCAGATCTAATGATTATAACATTAGACGACTTTGAGTTAATCTTTGGAAACAATTTCCTGATCGCAGCAAGAGATGCTGTGATGCTTCATTTGGGTGGATTATTTATCATGAACGATAATTGTCTGGCCTTTGTAAAAGGACTATACCTGGAACACAGGAAAGATGATAACAAAAGTTCAGTAAGCATGTGTTCAGCATTTCAATTTGAGGATAAAAATAAAGAATACGGAGATCACCCTCCAACGAGGACATTAGACTCTTCTGGTGGGGGTGTTTGTTAGGGTCCTAAGACCTGACTTTGTGACATGGCAAGCTAGCGTGCCAAGGAGTGTCATGGCATGGCCAAGTGGGCTTAGTGAAGCACACTGAAAAACAAAGGAAGTAATACATATCATAAGAGAGACTGTTCTTGGATGAAGGTAGCCTCTGTTCAGTCGATGACAACCACTGTTGGGCAAATGACAGTCGATGGCAACCATTAGCGAGTTGATGACAGCCGATGGCAGCCACTGGGAGAATGCCAGACCAAGTCGTGGTAAGGACTTGGCATAGCAAGGGCAGGCCTTGGGCATCACTTGGGACAAGTGATGGGACTGAATGCTGCCAATGGTGCAACACTCTCCCAAAGATGGAAAGCAGTGGCTTAAACAAAAACACAGCGTGTCGTGGATTAGATGTTGCGTGCCAAGGTTGAAGGTTCTTGGTTCCTCGGATGCTAGAATGGTTTGGGACATAAACAAAGATGTCTAGACGCACTGCTAGACATGCCCAAGTGCTAGAATAGCTTGTGGCTCGGTCCTACGTGAGGAGAAAAATGTGGGACTCGGTCTTGGCACGAAGGTGCCCAAGACAAAGGGTTGGCACGGTATAAAACGACAAGTAAATGAGGAACTCGGTTAGCTAAAGAAAATGAAAACCAAGGTGGCCTGAAGGATTCTTTGGAAAAGACTAGAACGATGGCTAGTGTAGTTCGTGTGGCAAATGGATAGGACGCGTGACTAAAGCAATGAAAGCTTGTCCATGACGGCTTGAACAAATGACATGCTGGCTAACAGCTACAGACATTGCTGCACAAAAGAATGGCTAAGACTAAGTCTAGTTCCTATAGAAATAATTAGCAGCAGTTTCTGAAGGAAGGTAGTTGGGGGCAATAACTTGTCATAATTTCTATTGGCTAATATTTTCTCAGCAGTTGGAGAAATTGTCAACTGCAATGTAGTCTATAGGCTATAAATAGATAGTAGGCAGACAAAAATGATACAAAGAAATATTCAGACATGTTGTCTTGAATAAAACCAAGCAAAGTTGTAATCTTTTACATTTCTGAAGAGCAATAAAAGGTTGGGTTTTTCCGTAAAGTTATATTGCACATTACTTGGCTTGTCCCTTGTACTTTGCTGCAGGTTTCTGCAGGGACGAACGACTGCTGACTAACTCGAAGGACTTAGGCCGAATGGTGACGATTTAGGCCAAAAAATTTTGGTCAAGTTTCGACCCCGTTACAATGAGTATCATGAGAAATTTGAGGATTTAAGGTCATTGGTGACTGTGGAAGTACCAAATTTATCCGAGAAATTCCTTATTGAAAATTTCATGAGTGGCTTTAAAACGGAAATAAAAGCTAGGGTGAAAATGATGCATCCAGATACCTTGGCCAAGGCAGTAGATGTTGCTTTCTGGGAGGAATTTGCTTTAAATTGTATATTTGCAGGTGGAAGTGTGCCAGTTAAGAGTAACCCCAACTACTCACATGCTGCTAAACCACAGATTTCCAATTCCACTGTAACTAAGCCCCAGTTTTCTTTGCCTACCACCAATATGACTAAACAGATACCCTTACCAACCACTCCAAAGGCCTACTGCCTACCCCCAAAACACCTTTGTCACTTCCTGCCAATACACCAGCCCCTAGAAGATTAAACTTGAACCAGTATCAGCAGAGAGGACAGCTGGGACTCTGTTACTTTTGTGATGATAAATTCACACCTGGACATAAATGCAGTAAACCACAACTGTTCGTGTTATGCCATGATGGGGAAGAAGATATTATTGAGCAAGAGGATGCAAAGGATAGGGTCTTGGAAAATGAAGCACCAGAAGAGCCATTGAATAATTGTGAAATTTCAATAAATGCCTTAACTGGGGGTACTGACCCTAATACTATGAGGGTGCTGGGAAAGGTGGGAAACAAAAAGTTCACTATAGTGCTGGGAAAGGTGGGAAACAAGCAGTTCACTAAACTCATAGACAGTGGGGCAACCTCCACTGGCTTTCCCCCAATTCAGTTAAATTAAAATTTTGTATTAATAATCCTAAAAAAACTCATGTGAGGTGGAAAAAAACTATGAGAAATTAATTCCCTCTCAATCTGGAATCTGTTCTTCCTTCCTATTTTTTTTTCTTTTCTCACTTGATTTATCCATAATTGTACTAATTGATTGTGACTTGGTAAAACCAATTCATAACAATAGGTGGCAGCATATCATGATGTCCCCAGTTTTGTTGCCTGGTTCAAATTTTGTTGCAACTCAGGCTCGTGATCAATATTGTCGGTTTAATAATCTTTTATCTGTATATAGCTTTGCTGCATTTAAATTGTAAGAAAAAATCTTGTTTCCATTTTGTGACCATTAGAGTCCCACGTAGGCCCCATCAGCTAGCCTGATATCATTTGTAAGGTTAGTCTGATTTTGTTATTTGTTGCACATGAATTACTTGTAATGATAGGGGGCACCATTTCATGATAGCGCAGTTTGTTGCCTAGTTCAAATATTATTGATTTTAATAATCTTTTATCTTGCAGGAAAAGGGTGTTACTGATTATTCATATTCCGGGCCGCCTCTTTTGAATGAACATTGTATAGTGGTAGTGCTATTGGTTTAATGGTAAGAAGATCAAACTTTGTTGCTTCTTTGGGTCAGTTTGTCTCTGGACTCGGAATGCAACCTGATTCTGAACGACTCATGCATTGCTTCGGCACTTTTGGGCAAGTTATGTGTCAACTTTCAAAGTACTAAAATCTCTCTTTTGGGTGTACATCGAGTGCCTAAAAAGTCAAGTCAACAGGTCAACATTGGACCTATGACCATTCCCGTTGGCATGTTGAAATGTGATAATCATTCTGAGACCTCCTTGGAGACATCTAGTCCATTGATTGGGACGACTGGGGAAGAAAATATCTTTTCCGAATCAATTGCCATGGTGGTGGAGTCGGAGCTTGACGAGAGTACTAGGGTAGGAGGTTGGGTCCAGATGGAAAAACCAAACCCGAGACATCTACAATGGGCTGGTACAATGTCCGATTCACCTGATGATGATTTTGGTTGGGGTCTAAGCTTGGGTGGATTAGTCCAGGGACCGAAAAGTTGGGACGACCATTTCCAGGTTGAGGCCTTCCTGAAACTCAAACTGGGTAATAGATTTACCTTGCAGCCGGGTTTGGTACATGTAATGAATGGGACTACTACTCAATTTCCCGCGGTAACGTTGCGTTCAAGTTGGTCACTTTGATTATTTCTAAGATAATAATATTGATAAGGATACATACATAATTACATATATAATCTTTCCATTTTATTTATATTGTAATATATTTTTTTTTAGACGTCTCATATTATTGTAATATATTTAAATTGAAAAGTTTAATAATATTAATTATCTAAATTATCCTTATTTTATCAAATATGACTCACTACTTCAATTATTATTATCTTATTTTAAATTACTATATCAATATTATACATTACAACTTTAACTACCAATTCACTATTTTTTTATTTGAATAATAATATTAATCACTATTCTCCTATTTAAAATTATAATATCAAATATATTTTTTAAATTTCGTACAAAATTAAATTATTATAATTTAACTGGGACAGAATGAGTACCTTTTTAGTACATAAAAAAGATATCAGTATCTCTTTCGTGTGTCGGTATAATTATTAATTTTTTTTTTAGTAATAAGAACCTGCACGAGCTTTTAATACTGATAGTATATTTTTAAATGATGATTTTTGTATGTCATGCTTTTTCTAAGTTTCTCATGAATTAGATAATCACGATTCATCACAATATTTATCAATTTAAGCATAATGACGTGTAATTTTAAATTTCCTGATTTTTGAATTTGGCTTCACTCTAGAATATTTTTGGTGTAACTTCATGTAATACACCAAATTTTTTAGTTTAACATTTTTTTTTTTTTTATAATAATCCAAATATTTTTATGGATAGCTCATGTTATAGAGATCAACTCTACGTGAAATTAGAATGTTAAATATTGATGAAAATTTTTAACTGTTAAAAAATTTAATTAAAAAATATATTTTTTTATTTGGCTACCGAAGAAAAATATTGTAATGTTTTTTGTGTTTGGAACAATGCTGCAACGCATAAATACTACAAACAGAATACGAGGGTTTGATCAAAATTATATTATCAAAAATATATTTGGAGCCAAATCCGTAATTTTTATTCTTTAGATTATGAGTTTTTCAAATCTTAATGATTGGTATATTTAATACAGTATGTTTTACAGAGAAAACAGAGTTAAAATCAACTTACAAAAAAGTAAATTACCATGAGCCTCTTTCTAAATGGGCACGTCGGTTGAGCTTGAACACGGGTCTAATCGGAAACGTAGTCGCTATAAATGAAAACCCCAGTGGGCCATTTCCCAATCATCTAGTATTCTCTCTTTTCAAATCTAGGGTTACGGTTTCAAGTATCCTGATAACAAGTCGCACCATGTCGTCGACTGAGGCTACCACCGAGACCGAGGCGAAGAAGATGCTCACTCTTCTGAGCTCCGATGGCGAGGCTTTCGTGGTCGAGGAAGCCGTGGCTTTGGAATCGCAGACGATTAAGCATATGGTTGAAGACGATTGTGCCGATAACGGAATTCCGCTGCCCAACGTCACCAGCAAGATCCTGTCGAAGGTGATTGAGTACTGTAAGAAGCACGCCGAGACTCCTAAAATCGACGATGGCGCTCCTGTTGCTGATGAGAAGCTCAAGGAATTCGACACCGAATTCATGAAAGTCGACCAGGCCACCCTTTTCGATCTCATTCTGGTATTTTCCTTTATTTTTATTCATCATATGTTGTGTGGTGAGTTTGGTTAGATTGCTACAATTGCTTACTTAGGGTTTATAGTAATTGTTAAATTTGTTAATTGCAAATCATTTATTTTGATTTATAATTAAGTTTGAAATTCCTTTCTTTGTACGAGCCATATGTTAAAGTTCTAATATGCACATTGGAAATTTGAAGCAGTCCGGTTCTGATATATTTGGTGTTTGTAACTGTCTTCAAGTTCTAATATATTTATACACTCCCTCGCTACGCTGCGTCTAGAAGCCTCCTGCCAGGAGACGGGGCGGAGTGGCCCAGTTATGCGGGGCCATCCTCTGGATGGTCTCACGTTGTTCGCCCAGTTGCACTGGACTCGAGTGTTCGCCTTCGTCCTCCGGCCCGCTGGTCTGTACCTGCCCAGCGACTTTCAATAGCGTTTGCGTGAGCTATCGCTTATTCAACCTTCACAAAGCTACTGAATTTGCCTTCGCTACAATTTCCTGTGAAACTTGACTGACCTGTTAGGGCATCTCATGCTCTCCATAGACATTAGAAAGAAGCACAAGCCTCGCACCGGATTCAGGCTCTTTAAAATTTCCTGTCACCTGTCCCTATCTAGTCCACCAGCTACTAAAATAAGAATGAATTACTGATGATTTCTCGTTGGACTTCCCTCGATACGCTGAACACCGCATAAATCTTATGATAGAGTAGGGAGAATCTCCAATATCCCCACTCATTTCCTTGCGTTAGATGACATTGAAGCCCCTCGTTAGAGCTAGTTAGGAGGAAAA
Source organism: Pittosporum tobira (assembly GCA_032359685.1). Classification (NCBI taxonomy): domain Eukaryota; kingdom Viridiplantae; phylum Streptophyta; class Magnoliopsida; order Apiales; family Pittosporaceae; genus Pittosporum; species Pittosporum tobira. The sequence goes on along the minus strand of JAUMHB010035643.1, from coordinate 3,355 downwards.
CTACTCGTTTGGAGTCCCTGAGCTACTATTGGATGTAGGCTGTCTGTCTGTCCTTTCGGTTGTTGCGAGGGGATGGCTTTCAAGGTCTTTCACCATTGCAAATCGTGCTTGGCCTCTTTAAGTTAGTATAACTGCTTTCAATATTCATTGCCTAACTTCTTTCAGTTCTTTCAGTGACTGATAGAGTGCACTGTGGCAGTTTTCCTCTTGATACTCTTGGTATTTTCAACTTTCCATGACTTGGCTGGTATAGTGTTGTCAGAATGTAACCAAAATTTTTGGACTTTCCAAGACTCCCTTACTGCCCAGATTGAGGAAGGTGGTTTCAGTTTTTTGATAGGTTGTCTGGTAGATTGTGTTGTAATTTTATCTAAATTTTGTAAGTCTGCCTATTGTTAGCCGGTAGCTTCAAAAGTTTTAACATCAAATGGTTTTGTGTGTATTTGGTTGGTTCTCTCCATTATTTGAGTATTTGTGGGTTTATTTGAAGAGCATAGATGTGCATTTGCTACTACTCTGTACCATGTTTTCAGAGCATATTAACTTATTCTGTGCTTTGCTTTACTTTCTAAGTCATAGAGGTTCTCTATTTTACGAGTAGATATTCAATGCAATGGGTGTACTATGTCATCAAGTTGATGAGGTAACACCCCACTCATTTTAATTTGGGGAGTTCAGGAATGTGGAATTTTGGTTGGTGAATCACGGGAGGAGAGAGAATGAAGTGGTTATGACCCACTCAGATTGCGTACACCCGTCATATGGAATATGTACAGCTATCTTAGGTTCTGCACCGACTTTCTTGATATCTTGAGTCTCTACTTGATGGAATAGTTTATGCGGGGTCTGATTAGATAACATGACAGTAGTAAGTTAACTGAATACGAATACTCATATGGAGAAGTTTCCACCTTTTGATTTGGTGAATGCTTGATCATTTCTTTAGTTGCTCTTACTTATGTTGGCATTTTAATTGGATTTAGTCTTTTCGGGATATAGTAATAAATTACATTTTATTGTGATCAACACACACAGGCTGCAAATTATCTGAACATCAAGAGCCTTCTGGATCTGACATGCCAAACAGTAGCAGATATGATCAAGGGGAAAACTCCAGAGGAGATTCGTAAGACGTTCAATATCAAGAATGACTTCACTCCGGAGGAGGAAGAAGAGGTGCGCAGGGAGAACCAATGGGCCTTTGAATGAGAAGAAATATCTATTCTGTCATCATCACGTGGTTCTCTACTAGTTTTTTTTACCAGTACTTTTATGGTTTGGGGAAAGATTGGCTGTTTAATTGTTTATTGCTACAAATTAGATTTTCTACCATCTCATCTTTTGTTAGGAACGACCCTTTGGATACATTATGTTACTATATGGCATATGCAATTTCGTTAACTTTGTATTTTTTCTTTATCAATGGATAGATTTAGATAAATAACAGTATAAAAACTAAACCAATACATGGTTCAGGTTTCGAAGTCATTCTGGTCCGTCTGGTTTGGCTGAAGATTTGGCCTAGAGACTCTCTTCTCGCACTGGCTTCTGGGAGTGAGCCGACAGAAGACCTGAACTTAGCAATTGATATTTTTTATTTATTTATCTTTTTTCAAGTAAAAGAGAATACAAATTTAATTCGATGGAAAAAACACCAAAAACCAAGAGGCTTAGATCCCCAAGTATTGGGGTAAAAATGAAAAGGTCGAAACTAAGCTAGGCTTTGAGGGACCTTACTAGGTCACCGTAGAACCCTACCGTACGTGAGTTGTTTATAAACAATCTCAGCTGACCTCTAAATCTCTTTCATGGCTTTTTTTGTAGTATCTATTAAAAGGATCGGTATTATTCATGGGGACTAGGAAAAACTTCATATTCAACACATCACATGAGGGCCATAATATATTTTCGGTTCGTTCTTGCAACAAATGGACTTCAAGCGTTGTGTTTGCCATTGCTCCATGCAACCGACCCAAATATCGCTTTCCTGGGTGAAGAAGATGCAGTTGATGTAAAAATCACTCGGTTACTTGGCTTTCTATTGTCCTCTGTAAACTGCAATTCATCTGGTGCTGTTTCACATCTAATCCGGCAGGGGCATCTAATGTTGGAGCATAAACTGTTTCATCTTCACCACCGACATTTCTTCTGCTTCTTGTTACTTTCCTGCTTCCACTCAAACCGGTGATGGATAGTTCACATTCGAAATTTTGACATGAAAATCTAGCAGGAATTTTTTACGCAATTAGCTTAGTTGTCGATAGCTAATAGCCGTAGTTACACAAATTCTGAAATCAATGTTTTCAGTCTCATAAACCAGCCCCGGTTGGGCTACTCCTGATAAGCTCACACTTCCCCTGTCCCAATGTCATAAGGCGTGGCCATTATTAATCCAGAATCTGTTGTGATTGGACCTCCCAAGTTGCTTATTTGGATCGCTGCAAATAATTGACTGGCTTTAAATTAGGGATAAAATATGAAATGAAAATAAATATTTAAACGAGACATTTTTCCAAATGAGATTTTTTTTATTTTTTTTTATTTGTAAAACATACGGAGTTGGATTATATAACCTGTAGTCATGGTAGCTGATTTGATTATTGTATAAGGACTCCAGGTTGGATTTTGAGATTCAAGTCTTGCAGCTATCCCAGAAACATGTGGACAAGCCATCGAAACGGGTGGTTCCTTTCCAGGATTGTAATATCTGTACCATGATGCAAGAATTAATCAGCATTCCTGGTGCAGCAATATCAGGCTGGAACAAAAATCTATTAGAACTCATGTTTTGTGATAAATGTTGGTCTAAGATACAACCAAATGAGGAAAATAAATTTGCTTGCCTTGAGAAGGTTTTAAATGTTATAATGAAGGTCCTCTTGACGAGAAGTAGATTACCATAGGAGCCGCTTTCAGTTCATCACGGTTACAGTTGGTAGAGGATTCCTTCGGAAACGAGAGTTCATGAAAAACATAAGAAATAGAGAGAAACAGAGGAATATAGACAGACCATCGTTGAGCTTAGATAGAGGTGTGATTATTCTCGAGATTCATGTGAGAAGGTACAAATATGAAATATCCCACCACCCTACAACTTTATATCGAGAAAATGATGATAGTGAAAATTTATATGGCTCGTTAATGGAACCATGCGTATTCGTAATGTATTCCTTCTGTCGACAAGCTTCTATAGTTCTATCCATTCTAAGGACACTTGCTTTTTTAATCTAGCTAGCTAATGAAACACAGAGAGATGAACAACTTATTTAATGTTGGGAATTTTCAAAATCCTCAATAATATAAATCTGATAAATATATGTTTATATATTTATTGTATAATTTATGGTGAAAAGAT
>JAUMHB010035632.1:5671-15824 GCA_032359685.1 Pittosporum tobira | reverse complement strand
TGTGTGTGTGTGTGTGTGTGTGCATATACATATTATGTAGAGATTATAAAAGCTTGAATTGACGGTAGGACTATAGGAGTCTATTTTTTATGATGACTTGCAGCATCAACAAGCTCCTACTCGAGTAGTACTCTATAGTCAACACTGAACAGTATGAGGAGGAAATAGCAGACTTGTTGCACATGCATTGAAGTTGAAAACATTTCAACGTGTGCGCTGCGGAATATTCAAACCAAATTGGGTCATAATACTGGGCCACATGGCCCACTAGATTGTATACTTAGTTTGTTTTATTAAAATTATAATATATATTTTAAATATTTTAATATAATTATAGTATTTTTTTAAAAAAAATTAATAATATAAATTATTTAATTTATTTTTATTTAAAAAAAAAAAATCAAATCATTATGATAAATATGGGAGGAAGAGCGTAATAAATTTGTCTAATATTTGGATGTGTTGTCCCATTATTTTTATGTTTTTGACTGTGACCATATTCATAAATTGGATTCTTCACACACAAAAATACAAAAAAGCTTTTACCCCAAAACCCAAGATACATGAGAATGGGAGGAGGAGAATAGTACTTCTCTGTAGTCATAATTGACTTTGGCAAACATGTTTCTAGTGATCTATACTTCAGGTTGATAAATGGTGTGAATAAATGATTATCTGTAAAAAAAAATGAAAATCACATTTAATTAATATATATATATATATATATATAAACTTGTGATATAAGAGAAAATTAAAAAAGAGTTTATACTTAAACAAGTAGTAGTCAAATGACACGGAGTTAATGAAAAAGAAATCAAATATATTACTCAGGTGACTCTGCAAAGCATGGAGAGAGAGAATAGGACATAGGGGGTGACGAAGCAAGCACGTGATAAATCCAGATCGCGGATCATGAGACTGAGGATATCTAGGACGGTTTTCAACCAGTGGAGTGCACCAAACTTTTAAACTTCTTACTTATACATTGTCTTCTTCTCCGTCTAAATTTAGTTATTTTTTTTTAATTAAAATTGGATGATATTTTATTATTTAAATTAATTTAACAATCAAATTGGATTAATGCCCGTAATGTAAATAAAATTTTCATTCTAACACTTGAATCCACTTACTGATCTTTTGAACATTGATCAAGACATTTTTAAATGAAAAATTACTTCGAAATTCATTTCAAAATTTACCAAACTTACCTAAAGTTTTCCTTCCCTCTTGTTGTAAATTACAGTATTATTTATTATGGAACCAGAGATTATATACTACTCATTCCGTTCTATTTATATTACAACACTTTGTCTTTTTTTGGATGTCTCACATTATTATAATGTATCCAATTTATAATGTTTAATAATGTTAATTGTCTAAATTACTTTTACTTTATCAAATATGATCCACCACTTCAATCATTATTTTTTCTATTTAAAACTATAATATTAATACTATATCCTATTACTTCAATCACTATTCTTTTTTTTTTAAATTATAATATTACTATTTTAATCACTATTCTCCTTTTAAAATTATAACATCAAACAAATTTCTTAAATTTCACAAAAAATTAAAATATTTATATGTTTCTAGGTTGTTTAGAGTGACATAATCTCTAAACGAACAGAGGAGTATATAACCATAAACATGGTGGTATCGAAATTGAGGTGGATGTATGACTGCACCTAAATATAGAAAGATTTGAGTACTTTGTTTGTTGATAAGTTAACCAAGTGGGTCACTACTTATCCGTCAACCAACATACAGCTAATATTATCACTTTATTTTTCTTAACACACACACACACACACACACACACACACACAAATAATAAATCAATATATTAAATTAGATTCACAATAAATTATATATAAAAATTAAACAAATAAAAATAAGTTACATTTTCCAAGATAGTTATACCTTCACATAATTCACTAATATACAGTTGAAAAAAAGCTTTAAAAGGTAGCTAGATGAGTTTCATGACAGTAACTAACATCTTACAGTAGTTTGAAGTTGTAACGGTCAAACAAAAGAACTGTAAAAATGTTGGTATCCATGTTCATCACACCTGCTCACCTCCAGACCAACTCCAACTTGTTCATCAACGAACACCCGCACAAACACCAACGCGCTCCATTCTCATATCGTAACTCCATGACACTGCTACTGCAACTGATTCAGTCCCATCAAATCCAAATTCCTCAATAATGAAAAAATCTCTTCAAACTGTTGCTGGGTTCTTTCTATCTCCACATCTTCTTCATATTCCAATCCTACTTTTCTTGATTTCGATGGTCTCCTCTGTGTCTGGATTCGGATCAACGGGACCCATCTCAGCCGCATTTGGCAGTGATGGGTTCTTCTGCGCCATTGACGCCAGTGGCAAACAAGCCGTAATCTGTTGGGGCAAAAACGGTAGCTCTTCATCATCAAATCCACTTGCCTATTCTGTTAATGTCCCTCCAATGGCCGCTCTTTCTGGAGGCGATGGGTTTCTTTGCGGTATATTAGCAAACACCTCCCAAGCGTATTGCTGGAGCTTGATGAACACTAATCTTGTCCCTCAAATTTTTCAGTCCACCTCCTATTCACATATAGCTGCTGGTAAGAACCATGTTTGTGCCATTAGAGGGTCTTACTATTCAGAGAATGATTCGGGTACAGTTGATTGTTGGGACATTGTTCGAAAATCTAATGGAAGTCTAAGTCCAAAGCAGAGTACTCTGTTTCTTGATCCGACTATTAACAATCTTGTTTTGAAAACAGTTGTTTCTGGTGAAGGGTTTAGCTGTGGTTTAAATAGAGAAAACAGTATTGTATGTTGGGGTCCAAATTCAACTAAGGTGGTGGTTTCCGGTGAATGGGAGAATTTTATTACATTAGCTTCAGGGAAAGCTTCTGTTTGTGGGGTATCGAAAGTTACTAGCGAAGTCCATTGTTGGGGTTATAAAGATTCATTTAACTCTCCCCCAATTGGGATTAGGTTTGTGTCATTGGCAGCTGGTGCACAACATTTTTGTGGTATTCGAGAAGATAATCATGGGATCGAGTGTTGGGGGAGCTTCAACGCATCTTCTGTTCCTAAGGGCTCTGGGTTTTTGTCTATTGCTTCTTCTGATTTTGTCACATGTGGTATTCGAGAAGATGATTTGGTTCTTGATTGTTGGTTTACTAATGTGTCATCATCATCGCCAGATTATGATCCTCCTTTTCAGTTGTGCAGTCCGGGGTTGTGTAGTCCTGGATCTTGTCGTGAAGGGGAGTTTGCATTCAACGCGAGTCTTCTCCATGAGACTGATTTGACTAGCTTATGTGTTCGTAAGGATCTAAACATATGTTCTCCATGTGGGTTAAATTGCTCTGAAGGATTTTTCCCTTCTAGTTCATGTACTGCGAATGCAGATAGAGTATGCACAGCTTGCTCTCTTTGTCAGAACAGCTCGTGTTGGGGTATCTGCAAGCTTTATGCTATGTCAGATATGCAGCGGAAACATCGTCATCGGATGCGTAGATTAGTGATCATAGTTGTGTCTTCTGCTTCAGGTTTCTTGTTGATAGTAATTGGTTGGTGTCTTTTACCCCGACTGGTTGCCACCAAAAACAAACGGGGGACAAAGAAACAATTTGCATTGTGCATTGGCAAGCAAGAGTTGGAAACTGAAGCCATAATTGATTCACAGCCTCCGGTGGCTGTGGCCTCATGTCCTGGAACTGCTCAAGTTTTCCGACTCTCTGAACTGAAGGATGCCACCAATGGATTCAAGGAATTCAATGAGCTTGGGAGGGGAAGCTATGGTTTTGTTTACAAAGCTTTGCTCCCTGATGGGAGGCAGGTTGCAGTGAAAAGGGCAAATGCTGCTACAATAATCCACACAAATAATCGCGACTTTGAAATGGAGTTGGAAATCCTTTGTAGTGTCCGGCATACCAATATTGTGAATCTGCTAGGTTATTGTGCAGAAATGGGGGAAAGGTTGCTTGTTTATGAGTTCATGCCCCATGGTACACTTCATGATCATCTCCATGGGGGTCTTTCACCTCTGAACTGGAGTTTCCGATTTAAGATTGCAATGCAGGCTGCAAAGGGGCTTGAATACCTTCACAAGGACGTTTCGCCTCCAATTGTCCATCGGGATGTCAAGAGTTCAAATATCCTTTTAGATGCTGATTGGGGAGCACGAATTGCAGATTTCGGGCTTTTGACTCCTAATGGGAGTGATGGTAATAGAGATATCAAAGATGATGTTTACAGCTTTGGGATTGTATTGCTGGAGGTTCTTAGTGGGAGGAAAGCTTATGACAGAGATTGCATGCCTCCTAGTGTAGTGGACTGGGCAGTGCCTCTTATTAGACAGGGCAAGGCAGCTTCCACAATTGACCAAGATGTGTCTCTGCCAAGAAATGTTGAACCGCTGCTCAAACTTGCTGATGCAGCGGAGCTCACTTTGAGGGAAAATCCTGGTGAGCGCCCAACAATGACGGGTTTGGTAATTTTGTTAGAGCAACTTGTGAAGGACGTTTTGGTAGTTTAGTTTCCACATTGCATATTGGTACTATTCTCTTGCAACTGTATATTTTTACTTCATTTTGTAAATCATTTTTTCAAGTACACATTCATACACTGCTTTTCCAAAAGTTTAATAAATTCTTTTTCACAAGGTGAATGTGGGTTACTTAGTCTTGCAAACCAGCCTGTATTCATTCTCCTTGTTTTTCATGCAACAACACTGGATTCTTCTTAATCTGTTATAAACAATTAAGCTTATGATCCCCATAATTTTTTTATAACATGCATGCGATAGTGAATTAGGGATGAGGAAATTCTGTTAAAGATATCTTATCATCTTATGCCTTTATTTGTCGAATAAGCCAGAAATTTGTATAATGAATACCTTGTTCTATTCAATGAAATTTTTATTAGTGCCCTACTGCATAATTTTGGCTATGCAACTTGTTCGTATTTACATCATTTTGATGTGATGGGAACACCAGTTATTGATGTTTACAAAACATCAAAAAAGTGATGTTCATGTAGCTCAATTCTTAAATCAGTATCCAGAGAGTATGTTGTTGACATACTTTATGGTGTCAGAGGAATCACCCAATGACTTTTCTTGGTCCTTTGGATTTTGATCTTTCAACCTTCAATAATACATCAAGTTTCATAAAATCCATGCTGATAAATAATAGAAATTGAAGGTCTTGTAATTGCCTTTAATTTTGTCAATATCAACTCTTCATACTGTGTTAAATGATTCAGCCAATGATGTGTTGTGTGATTCCATATGCATGTCGAAGAGTACAAAATCATTACTGTGTTGTTTGCAAGAACTTATTTTAATAGAGGATTATTCTTATGGCTTCATTCCTGATGAGGGTTTAATTGAGGATTGCCTGCCTTATTACAGCATTCAGTTTATATGAGTTTATTGTGTCTTTATCTCCCTTTGCAAGTCCGGGTGTATGACCGTTATATATTCCTGTGGTTGTGCCTGTTTCATTTCTGAGTCTTTTCTATACGCTTTCAGTTTTCAATTTTAGGACTTGTCTCAATCTTTAATTAGCTGTTCTGATTATTTTGAAAGAGTGTCCAGTCACCACCAGGTACTGTGAGGTTTTGAACTCCAACTTTGCGTTTGGTTGTTTTTCTTGCTCTATTTTATTTATTTGACCGAAGTTGGGTTATGGTTGGCTCATTTGTTGCCGTGTGTGCATCTCTGTGTACCTAATTGCAGCATTATCATGATAACTTCAATCATCAATGGAAGTTGCGATGAAATCTTCAACATTGTGACAACTGACATTTTCTGTTAAGGTATTTTCTCCGTGTCCATTCCGTACTACCATGTGAAACATAATGAAAAACAGGGTTCAATTCATTTAATTGGACATGCAGAGTATTTTTCATATAGATGTTTGTATAATGTTGTTTTCACTATAAATGGAAATTTCTTGAATTAATTAGCATTAGAAGGAACCCTGGAGAGTTTCAAAAGAGAGTATTTTCATAACTTTTCTTGTTAACCTCTATAGACTTAAAGCATTCTTGCTCAACTTCGGGTAAAAACTGATTTTCATCTCAAACACTAGAGTTACCTAACCTTTTTTATGATATTTACCCATAGTTAAGAAGCTTCATATAAATATATATAAATCTCTCCAGTGTAAAGCAAGGTAAGTTTTGGTTTTGTTGCAAAAGCTTACATGCTAGAGAAGAGTAGAATGCTATTCCATTAAGGAGAATCAATCTACAGCTACTTTATCTATCATGTGGATCATGCAATCGAATAATATATGTGTGTGTGTGTGTGTGTGTGTGTGTGTAGAGAGAGGGGAATCTAATGTACAAGTGGATTTGTGGTGGGAGGTAGCATAAGGTTATTGTTCAGGGACTTAAACGAAGTAGAGTATCATGTTTCTTTTTAGGTGTTAGGCAATAAAGATATAGCAATCTGTGATGAACAATCAGAAGGAAGTGAATAAAGATGAGGACGAGGACAGAAAAGGAGGGGAGAGTGGTTGTCCTTTTGGAATTAAAGAACAGGTGTTGACAGATGGAGAATCCAATACATCCCACCTCATCCAAGCACTTGCAGACAAAACCAGTTTCACAAGATCAAAAAGAACACAATTTCTCTGAAACTAGAATCAGATGAGCAACACCCTAAAATCATAGAGCTCGCTTCAAGAAACTTTATTTGCTATCTAAAAGCATTATTGTGGTTATAATAGTACTAGTAGCTTCATATTCCTATATATCTAGCTTCCTTGTTACTCCACTGAAATCCAACAAGAGCCCCATGTCCCTCACCGAGTTTATGGACAAAAAAGAGTTGAGAAAAAAGGAGGTGATGTGGTTCAGGTGAAGTGGTTTCTTCTTGGACACTTTTAGCTTTATACCAGTTGCCAACTAAAAAGTTTCTTGGATGGCTTCTTGAAAAAGGAAGGAGGGGGGATATGGGCGCCATGGAATTTATTCTTTAAAAATCCTTCAAGCTAATAACTAGTTTTAGTTGCAGTCTCTCTCTCCCTCCTCCTCCCTAGCTCTTTATATATATAGTGCTCCAGATTCCACCGAGGATACATATGATTGAGGTTTTTGTTCTACTAATTAGCAGAGGTGCTTCTCGGTGGAAGCACTGCCGGCACCGCCTTTACGGTGATCAACTGTAACTTGATTATCAAGTTACAGGTCTCCATTTGATGGTAATTATATAAACCTGTAAGGTATGTGTGTGTGTGTGTGTGTGTGTGTGTGTGTGTAGAGATGATGTGATAAGGGATTCGTATTATGCCTGGCTCCCTGCATGCCATTTGCAATATCCATCCAATAAATTGATGGCCTTTGGTGGATGGCGTGTGAGGAGCCGTGCATGCCACATTGTTCATTTATATACAACCCATCCCATCCCATCCCCTCTCTCTTTTCTCTGTGTGTGTGTGTCGTTGATTGTGGGTGAGGGCGCATGGATTTGAATTTCTGTCCCATATGTAGCAGGGTTGGTTTTCTGCAGGTCTTTTCTTGTGGCTCTAAAATGCCAACAACCCATCTTATTGTTCCCTGACCTGGTATCTCAATGGTTTGTCTCATCTGCCAACATTTCTTCTTGTTGTTCCCTGACTTGGTAGCTCCTGGTAAGTTTTCAGTTTACCTTTTTTAACAGTACAGAAGTTTTACTTAATAGTAGATTTACAACAATTACTTCCATGCACTTTCAGTTAGTGGAATAGTGTAAGAAGCTACCAACTTCCGTACAATTGTGTACAATTCTTCACTTTAATCCTGTTTCTAAACAAAATCTAGGCATGAAGGTAACTACTTCTATCATAGTATTAACTTGACTTCATTTAATACAATTACAAAATATCAATGTCTGCATAATATAATGGGAATAGCTTGGCCTGGGGTCAAATTCATGCCTCACTATTATTAGCATCTTGATCTGCAATTTCATGTATTTTACTATTCTGATTTTGGTGTGCCTTGTCTGAGTTATGTTAACCAGCAGCTTATCTCACTCAATTTCTTGGTAAAATTCTTTCTCTGTAACTAATGAACCTTCGATGCGAAATGTATGCTATTGGCCATGGCAAAGGTGTATTCCAGAACAGTTCAAGAATACTACTAGTAGTATTACTCCGGTAAGTGGGTTGCCACCGTATACTCTCTTTATTAATGTGTAAGTCTCTGTTCTATAATATATACTATAATTCAATAAAATTTTTTTGAGATAAAATGCAAGTTGTCATGGAATTCGCACCAGGAAATTGCTTCCAAGAAGAGAACACCTTATATAACAGCTATGCATATGGATCTGCAACAATAGTTTTTCACATTAACATCAACTCTTAAAAGTTTCTTGATATTCCAATTGTGCAGCAAATTGGTCCATGAGATTGGCCACAAATCCAGGTTGTGATATCTTGTCATATAATTTGTCAATCTCATTTTTCAGCACCTTGGTAGCATTGTACATTTCCCATGTTTGCATACACAAATGTGTACAATGCCTTATTTGAAACCACCATTTTTACTTGCTAACAGTAAATTCATGCAACAGGATCAATAACCACAGATTAACATACTCGGTTTTTGCTGGATTTTATCAACTAGGAACTGCTCTCCATGTTCCATATAGCAAGCAACCACAGACCGGCCGCTGACAATTTCCAGAATATATAATTTTTTTCCTTGCAAATATATGTTTTTATTTTGTGTGAAATGTCCAGTGACGGCAGATTCTTGAAACATAGTCCGTGTATATACAGTCAAATCCTCCCTTTCTATCTTGTTGGATGATTGGAAACATTGCTGCCTACTTTCTTAATTCAGGAACAGGCCAGTTTGTCCTACAACAGTGAGAGTCCCACAACATTGAGATGAAACATGGTACAGCCATATGTATGACAATGGATTTTGACCTGGTGCTGGGATCTCTAGCTTAACTTTGCCCAAACGCCTTTGCAGGACATGTGTTCGCAGTTGTAAATGGTTAAATTATCAGTGTTATTGAGCCTATTTTAAAAACTTGCAACTCGAGGACTACATTTACATATAATAAAGATTTTTCTTTTTGAAGCCAAACAGATTGATGTTTTTCTGTTTGAACGTGAATAGTTTGATATTTTGTCGTAATAGATATGCATCCTTAAATATTTAGGTGGCAGGAATAACCGTAAATATTTTAGCACAATTTATTTTAGAATAATTTAAAATTTATTTATTAATTAAAAAAAATTGAGGTAAAAAAATAATATTTATTGACTAAATTTTTTAGATAAATTAATAATATTGTCATATTTAACCTATTAAAAAATTTTAATTAATAAAAAAAATAATTTTTAAAAATAAATTATAATTAATTTTAATAATTAGAACCAAACAAACTCTGACTTACACCCACAAGCCTCAGCCCAATTGGGTCTACCTAAGCCTCTTAGCCATTTCCAATAGTCAGAAATAATTACTTCTTTGAGCTGGGCTTGACTAGGCTTCAATAACAAAGGTATAAGCCCACATTAACCAAAATGAGAAAATTACTGCAAGAGGCTTTGCCTAACTACACAAATAGGCCAGATTAGAACACAGGGCCAACTTTACTTTTCAAACTCCGACTTTATTAAAGAGAGAAAATTGATATTGACCATGTCCTAAAATTCATTATGGATGTTAAAATTTTAATAATTAGTTTAGTTCCGAATAATTATTGATGACACCGATTATGATGAGGCCGTTCTATTATTAAATATGTCCACCTATTAAATTTTAAAATACTAATATTTATCTGAGGAAAATTATTTTCACAAGTAGACTATATTTTATAAACTATAAAATTTTAAATTAGATAATTTAAAATTTAATATCTACTTATAAAAGTATAATTTTTCTTGTTTTAAATTAAAGATAGCCTTACTAATCTCTGTATCCGTAAGTGGAAAATATTTTCTGATTCCCAAAAAAAGTTGATATATTATAGATTATCTTCAGCAAAGTTGAAAAATGCTTTAGCACCATGTACCCAAAAAGAAAAATGCTTTAGCACCATTCCGCAAGTAGAGAAATATTTAATGGACAACAATATTCTCTTGAATATAACAAGAGTATATAGAATTGTAAATATTAAGATAAAATTTTAAATTTAAATTT
>JAUMHB010035621.1:0-16028 GCA_032359685.1 Pittosporum tobira | reverse complement strand
TAAAAACAATAAAACTCCAATATCTTTATGTTGTTAACTTTGTTAAGTTTTAACATTTATATTTAATGAAGCAAAGTTCTAAAAACAATAAAACTCCAATATATATCATTCACTATCATAAATAAAATTAAACAAATCAAAGTTTCAAAAGTAAACAAAAATTATGAAAATAAAGAGTTCTAAGTTAACTAGCCATCTTATCTTGGAAAAAACCAAACTAACTCTAACTTTATATATTCGTTTTGAAATTAACTCGAAAAACTCATTCATCCGGTTTGTAATCTAAGATCTTATATGTTTCTTCTGTTTTTTCTTTTTTTTGTTATCAGTATTACTTCTTTTTTTTTTTCTCTTTTTTCACAAGAAGAAAAACAATTTAAAACTTATAACAAAAGTGTCCAAAATAAAAAAAATATATGCAATAGATTTATAATTCAATCTAAACTTTATTATTAGCCAATTAAGGTTATTCATGCTTCCTAAAATATCTCTATGTTCATTTTTTTTCTTTCATATTAATGTGCTCATTTTTGTATTTAATCTTTTTTTTAAACTCTTAATTATTAAAAATAAGCTCTCAAGTATTAACTAGAAGTATAGAAAAAATTGAGAAAGAATAGATATTGTAATTTACTCAATATATTTTATCTCATAACTTAAATAAAAGAGTGAGAGAAAAATAAATAAGCAATACATCAAGTAGTATAATTTTATATCTTTAAAATTAAATATATATATTTATTTTTTATTAAAAATTAATTTCATAGCATAGAAATGATAATAAACACATACACACATATGTATATACATTATAATATTAATTATAACTGTTATTAAATATTTTATAAATATCATTCATAATTTGAATTTTATTAAAAAATTATTATTTAATTATGATGAGTAATTAAATTTTAAATAGATTAACATTTAATATGTGCGCAAATATTTACTTTTCAATGTATGTATAAAAATATAATATAAATTTTATTTTTATTAATAATAAATAAAATCATATCTAACCCATGTTTTGCACAAAATTTTCAACTAAATATGTGTAAAAGTTATTTCATAACTTGATACCTGACCCAATGACCGATGTTTGGAGCATGACTGGTTTGGTCAAAATCTAGTCAAAACTCAAATCGGTTAAGACCAGATTAGACTTTGAAAAGACTCAAAAAACTCAACATGCCACAATATTAAGAGAAAAACCAGCCTGAAAACTGGTCTGATCTAAGTTAGTCTTTGGACCGGTTCTAGTTAAAAACCAGATTAGACTCAGGTCTGATCTAAACCTAAATGGGTGCTAAAAACCTTATGAAAAATTTGCATAAATCACAAAATATTATAAAAATAAATTTATTACTATATAATTATTAACTATATAAAATAAATAACTATGTAAAATAAATAATTATATAAAATAACTATATAACTACATGTTTAACATAACAATATAAATAGTTTATATAAAATAACTACTTTAACTAACTAAATAAAAGTATAATCATAAATTATTAACTTAATAAAAATATTATAAAAATTATATATAAAAAAATAAATTTAAATAATCTTATAAATTATAAAAAAGAATAATTAAAAAAAAAAATTCGATTGAAGACCGATTCAAATCCAGTGGTCCTCAACAGTTTTGACTTTTTTAGTACATAATTTAACCCAACTCGATTCGATCAACTCAAAAGATCAATTTTATGTTCTTTAAATAAAGAATGTTTTTATCTTCTTTAAATAAAAACTGATGTTGACAGATCTAGATCAAAGTTTGCCATACCAATTTTTTTTTTTTTTTTTTTTTTTTTTTTTTTTTTTTTTTTTACAAACAGTCCACACTTTTCAATGATTGTGACCTGCTAATATAATTTACAAACAGTCAACACTAGGAAATTTCAATGATTGTGACCTGCTAATATAATTCAGTGGAGCCTGCAGATTAACTACTACTTTCATGGAGCCTCACATCGATCTGCTCATGCGAGTGTTACATCCACAGCTTGTGCATGGTCTTAATTTTAGACTATAATTCAAGTGGATAATAATTCAACCCCTTTCGTACGTTTATTAATCACACATAATTCAATTTAATAAAAAAAAAATATTTTTTGATAAAATAGTTTTTAAAAAATAATTTTAAAAAAATAATTTATTTTATAATATTTAATGGTCAAATTAAAAATGAAACTAAAAATATAATTTTATATTTAATTTTAAAAATAAATTTAACAATTATGTTATTATAAATTAATATAAATATACTTTAAATTTTTTTATTAAGATAAATTAAATTATTATAATAAATATTTTTTGTATGTATGTAAAAATTTAACATTATAATCTAACAAAAAAAAAAATTTATACTTTATTAAAAAAAATTAATAAAATAATAGTTTTAAAAAATTTTAAAATAAAAAAATAAAAAAATTAAAATTTATAAAATATGTGTATATAATTCTATATGATTATGCATGTACTGCAAAAATAAAAATAAATAATAAAATAATAAAATTAATAAAATAAAAATATTATAAAAAATAATAGAAAGAGATAAAACTAAAATCACTTTCGAACAATAATTTACAAATTTAAATTTGTAAATAATAAAAAATAATTCGTTGATTAAAAAATAATTTTTTATTGATTAAATTTACCTTGACATATCAAACAATAAAAAATATAAAAAATATTTTTCAGTAACAAACGGAGCTCTAAAATTCCAAAAGATTGTTTTACCAACATGATTCAGAAAAACAAAAAAAAATTGCACAATATTGAAACTTTTACGGGTACTTCGGCCCAAACCCAGTAGCATTTGGAGTTATATTGGGATCAACCGCCAGTATCTCGCCCGTCCCGGCTTGATTTTGGAAGTGGTACTCTGAGCCACCCAGGTTAGCAGGGTTGGGATTGGTCACATGGGTACCATTACCAGTCCCGGTGTTGGTTTCGGGTGACCCAAGAACACCCATTTTTGGGTAATGTGATCCGACCACATCTTCTGTGACATATTCAGTTGTGGGCTTGGGGTTGGACCAAATTGACGTCTGACCAGTTGGGATGATGTCCCCACCATCGGTGTAGTGTTGAGTGCCAACATCAGTGACGTATTCAGTGGTGGGCTTGGACCTGAATCTAATTGCCGTCTGGTGAGTTGGGATGATGTCTCCACCATCAGTGTAGTGTTGAGTGCCAACCCCGGTGGATGCCGCAGCATTCCGGGCATAAGCCTCCTGTTTCCTGATCTCAGCCAGGTCGATTTTCTCTTCCTTCCTGAGTGTAGCTGTGTCTTTCTCCACCGGATCGCCTGTTGACATTCTCTCCACCTGTAAAATTCCAGTTATCCTTATCCCTGAATCCCTGATGAATGATCCATTTGTATGTAAAAGAATGAAAGAATGACACAATCACATAACATAAATAAAAATGATGAGATTCGGCTCCCGACCTAATGGCCAAAGGAAGAAGTTCTTATTCCTCGAATGAACCCACGACCAGCTGTTAGACCAAACTCTACAATTGTAATTGCATCATTTTTAATATTAATTATATATTTCAGAAAAACAAATATATATATATATATATATATCTCAACAGTTAAAATGCAAATAAAAATAATAATAATAATAATATGAAGGACAATTATCACCTTTACTTTATACTCCATAATAAGCAATCAAGAGACAAAAAAATAAAATAAAATAAAATAAATAAAAAATAAAAAATTATATATAGTATTACAATAGTATTTCACATCAAATTAACCCTAGTAAATTTGCAGACCTTCTCCTCTAAAACGGCCTTAGTTTTGTCCAATCCTGACTTGGCCGATGCAGCGATGTTTGCCGCCGCTTCCATTACCGAGCCCGCTGCTCCCTTTCCGGCCTGCATCTCCACTAATCTTACTCTTATCGGGTTTGAAGTATTAATTCTCCCTCAAAATAACAAACACGCTCAGGAAGAAAAAGAGTTGCACGGAGGATCCGAGGTTACGCCACGTCTAATGCTGAAAGCTACGTGGGGGAAACCTTTGACAACTTTGTTTATGCTTTTGACACGTTGCCAACACATAATTCGGTGAGTAATGCCAAAGTATCTCCTCTTATACTTTCTCTCTGTCTTCAGTTATATATATATTCCGTATATAATTATTAAATAATTTTTATTTAATTTAATATTTTTACTAAATAAAAAATTAAATATTAAGTGTGGTATGTGACAGAATATGTAAGAGAAGATTTTCGCTTTATAGTATGTATATTCCGCATAAATGTTCAATGTATACCATTACTCATATAAAATTAATGTTGGAAATGCATTAAATTTAATTAATTTCATTTCATTTCATTTTTTTTTTGCCTTTCATGATTGATCTAATAAGATTTTACACATATTTTTACTGCATTTATTTTTTTAAAATTTATGTAAGTTGAATGATATCATATTAATATAATATTATTATATTAAATATTTACTGGTATGTACCAAGTTACATATCAACTCGTTATTAAATAGGTAAGAAAGAGAATTTACAGTAAAAGCTTTATTGAATTTTACTTGTTGCTTTTGTACTGTTTTCGTTTTTGATAATGCATGAGTAGAAAAATTTCATTAGGAGGGTAGTCATTGTTTTTAATTTATTATTATGAACTCAATTACTACATCCGCTTGAAAATTACAGATAATTACTTTTTTTTTTTAATACGTTTTAAAATTACATATAAGATTTTATTTGATTATCATAAAATATTATAATATTTTTAATTTATTAATTTATTATTTTATTATAAATATATTTATGAAATCTTATATTATTCTAGAAAAATTATTTTAAAAACATTTTTATATAAAACTATAATTAAATATTTACTTTTAATTTTTAAAAAAATCTATATCTATATTAATATATAAATATATAAATATAGTAATGAACGGAACTCTAATTGAGAGTCAATAATTTAAGACTCTCTCAGTTTTCATTCTCACAAATTATAACTCTCTCAGAAAGTCTAATAATTTACAACTATTAAAAATGCTATATAAAAAAGTTTACTAATTTATAACTGCTAAAAATCTATATTATAAATATGGATAAAATTCAATAAATGAATAAGTTTATAAGTCCAATGTTAATTAAAGAGTTTTAAAATCTAATGTTATCTTAGAGAGAACAAAAAACAAATTTTCATGACATTAAAATTGATATTCAATTTCACCATGTAATTTATCCCCTCCCTCAATGAGACCCATCTCAACCTCTCTCTAACCGGTCCAATTTAACTTCCTCTTCTTATTTCTCATTTATGAACTCTTTTGACCCTAGACTGCCTTACATGCACCAGCTTCATACAAGTGGTCTAAATTAGGATTATAGCATTCCCCTAATTCTAAATGCACCGCAAAACATGGAATAGGTTTCCTTAATTTCCGCTTAGGCACAACTTGTGATATTTCATTAATGGAATAAGTTTCAAAGCTTTAGAGAGAGAAAGCGTTAAATATTTAGAGTGAGAAAATTAAGAAAAAAAGTGAAATTGATAAAAGAAAATTTAATTTTGTTTTTTCAAATATTCCTTGGTAATTGGAATTAGAAAACCATAACTCGGGATGAATATGAGATTCACACGTTAGAAGGGTATCTTTCATTAATGAGAGTGAGATTACCAGATTATAAAATTTAGCAAGAGCAACACCAAACATAAGTGCAATCGGTATGAGAATGAGATACTTTTCTCAAAGTAACATTCTCGTGCATCAAACATGACTTTATATACTTGGTGTCGCCCTTATTAATTTTTTTTTTTAATCTTGTAATCCATTTTTATTATTGAAATATACCCATATAATATGATAATCTTATACCTTATGTGTAATTTTCTAATTTCCAATATACCAAGAAATATTTGAAAGAACAAATTTAATTTTTTATCAATTTTACTCATTTAAAAAAATCCACTCTAAAAATTAGCATTCCTCTCTCTAATTTTATTTTTTGCACTCTTCCTTTTACAAATTTCCCAACTTTTCTTTTCGAAATTTTTTTATTTTCTCTCTCCAAAACGTTTGTCATGATCTCCATCTAGAAATTTTCATTTTCTCTATTTTTTCTTGCTCAACCTAAAATAAAAATAATATTTATAAAATTTCAAATTTATTTTTTGAGTATTTATTTTATTACTTAATTTTATTTTCTCATTCTCTTGTTTTTTTTTCTCTTTGTAATTCTTTTTCTTACCTTTTAATTTATTAATTTTATTTATCATTCTATTTTTTTCACTTCTTAACTAGAATTCATACCTACTAATTAATATTTTTATTATCTTCAATTTCAATTAAATCACAATAAAATTATATTTTAAGAGTTCATGATTGACTTCATACTGTTAAATTAAGAATTTTGTGTAATAAATGAAATATTATATGAACTTTCACTATTTTTATAATTTATGATATCAATCATATACAGATTTATCTTCCTTTTGTTTTTTTTTTAATCTAAATCATTAAATTATTATTTAAAAATGTTATTTTGTTAAAAATATGATATAATAAATATCTTTATTTGTATTGAAATCAATAATAATTATAGGAATTTGATAAGCAAGACATGATAGTAATTTGGTATGCATTTTAGTTCACTACGTACACTACCAAACACAAGAATGAGAATGTTTCATTCATGATGTTGTTGGACATTTGATATTTGTGTATGTTATTCCAATCACATCACCATATTCCTACGTGCCAATTAATAAAAATAATTAATGAGCAAACATTTAATTTAAAACATTGAAAGAATTATGTTAGGTTTCAAATAGCAGCAAGCTAGAGTAGACAAAGGTGAACTTACAATTTTTGAGTTATGCTATATCTTCCAACTATAAAATCAGATTACACAATTCATATCTAGTTGTCTGTAATGTGGTAGGTTGAAACTAGTAATAGGACTCATAGTAAAAACTTTGATTTTATATAGATAATTATTAATCTATCCATGTGTAAGCGATACCCTAATCGGATATTTGCTTTCGAAGGATAACTCATTATTGATAGTTTCTTTTAATGAATCTTTTTAGAATTTACCAAGTTAAAATCTTAATTAAAATTAGACAGAATCAACGATAATATAAAAAGGATTAAATAACTTTTTCATCATTGTATTTACCCTTAATTTACGAAGGCATCATTATACTCATTTTTTTTTACAAATAACTCCTTGAACTAAAAATTATTTTCAAATTGGTATTGATAAGATATTTTATTGTTTAATATTTTGATATCTTTTACTTTTGATTTTGCGATTTTTGCATAATCTTCCAATCCAAAATGGTTAATATTTGTGATATCTTTAGTTTGGATCGCTACTCCTTGTTTAGATGTTATTTTATGAGTTTTTGGGCCTATTTTGGTGCAAATTTAGGCTTAGAATGGATAAGGAACGAATCCGGGCTGAGCAATGACAAAACTGTAAATAAAGGAACAAAGTGGCACTAGGCAGCAGCTCCCACCGACAGACCGTGGGAAGGGCCACGGTTGTGGGAGGTGTTTGGTGCGAATTTTCACTTTCCTGATCCGATTATGTAAGGGGGATCCGTTCTGGACTTTTCCAAGACGAATTTTAGACAGATTTGGATTGTGTAACCTATCCTATAAATACCATACACTCCTAGGCACTTGATATATTAATTTTTATTATTCATAGCTAGTAGTTTAGTAGTAGTATTGTAGAGATGGTACTCGGTAGGGAGACTTCAACACAATGCGAAGGATTTCTGTAGGAGTAACTATGGTTCTATCTATATTTTCTCTTTCTTTCTTTAATTTATTATGTTCTAATTTTCTGTGTGCTAAGATTAGATGGATCATACTCATGATTAATTAAATCTACTGATTTTGTTATGCGTTTTTATGCGAATTTATTATGTTGTGAATTATGATTCATGTTCTTAATGCTTCTGAATAACTAAACACTATTTGGATGATTTTTGTCACATAGTTTAAGTACCAAGAGGAGACGACTAGTGAGTACTCGTGTGAATCATAACCATAAATTAAATCTAGTTACATATAGTCTAGGTTATTTGTGTAGCTTCGATAGTAAATTAACTAGGTAATAATTAATGAATCCGGCAATTTCCATAGAACTTAATGCTCTTCATATTATTTAAATTTCATATGGAGATTGTGGGGTTAATAATTGAAGTAGAGATACTATAACTAAAGATAAAGTAGCAATCCAATTTTGGAAAATTCTACTATCACAACAAAATAAATTTCATAACTTGCATGATAATTCAATTGGTCTAATTATGATTGAGTAGGTGAAGTTGAAATCTTAGCATGTCTTCTTATTATTGTTTAAAACCCTAATTTTATTAGATTAATTTGGTAGTTAATTAAATAGTTTTCTTAAATAAAAATCAAATCTTTATTGCTTGGTTAGATAAGTTAAAGAATTGTAAAAGTTGATACATAATTGGTTAATTTCAATCTCCGTGTGATCAATATCTTTTATACTATAATTTGATTAGTATACACTTGCATTTAATCCTGACCAAGTTTTTGGTGCCGTCGTCAGGGATTGATAATTTTTCAATTATTATCATTACTGAAAATTTCTTTGCGTAAACTAGCATTTTCTTTTATTTTTACAGTTTTAGGTTTGCTATAGGCAATTCATGATGGTAGATCAAGAAGATATCGTGGTACACCAGAGGAAGACGATGGGAGAATTTTCAGCACCAACGGTCCAAGATTGTTCGTCAAGCATAATGAGACCAACAATTCAAGTGAACAACTTTGAGCTTAAACCGACGTTGATACAGATGCTGCAGAATGCAGACCAATTTAGTGGGCTACCTAATGAGAATCTAAATCTTCACTTGCAAAAATTCCTTGAGATTTGTGAAACTTTCAAGTTTAATGGAGTTACCGATGATGCAATAAGGCTTAGATTATTCCCTTTCTCATTACGTGATAAAGCTAAATCTTGGTTAATTTATCTGCCTGCTGGATCGATCACCACTTGGAACGAGATGACACAAACATTCTTGAGTCACTATTTCCCTCATGCCAAGTCAACAAAGATGCGTAACGACATAACTACATTCATGAAATTTGATAGCGAGTCGTTCTATGAGGCATGTGAGAGGTTCAAAGAATTACTGAGATTTTGCCCCCACAATGGCCTCCCACTTTGGATGCAAGTGCAAATATTCTATAATGGGATTGATCTAAACTTTAGGAGTACTATTGATGCTACAACAGGGAACATCAACAATAAGTCACCGGAGGAGGCTTTTAAGCTGGTGAAAGAGATGGCATCCAATAATTACCGTTGGCCATCTGATAGGTTTCAATAGAAAAGACATAGTGGAATTCATGAGATTGATGTTTTATTTAGGCTAGAGTCAAAATTTGAATCCCATATGGACAAACTTACACAGATGTTTAGCTCACAATTAGGCAACGTTGCAAAGATTCAAGGGGTGAACTGTGAATTTTGTGGGGGTAATCATACAAGTGCAGATTGCCAAACTGGAAGTAATTTTGCTCCTTCAAATGAGAATGTTAACTTCATCTCTAACTTTGGCCAAAACCCAAATTATTCTAACATGAACAATCTTTATTCAAATACATACAATCCAGGGTAGATAAAGCATCTTAATCTGCAATGGGGAGGACAAAATCAACAAACTCCAAGAGCCCCACAACCTCCTGTATAATAAACTTCTAAGTTAGAGGAGATGATGTTACAGATGAACCAATCCTTGCAAGAGAATATAAAGAGCACAAATGCGCGATTCTCTCATCAAGAGGAAAATATAAAGAACATGAATGCCAGGTTCTCTCATCAAGAGGTTGCCTTTCAAAATTTGGAGAAACAGGTGGGTCAAATTGCACAACAAATCTCTGAACGCCCATATGGATCTCTACTAAGTAATATCGAGAGAAATCCTATGAAAAGTGCAAAGTCCATAGAGTTAAGAAGCAGCAAAATACTTGAAGTACTGAAAACCGAAAAAGATAAACATGAGACAAGTAAAGGCCGACGAGAAGTTGAGAAAGACGTAAAAGAGAAAGAGGAAGAAACAGTCCAGAAAAATACAATGGCGTCCTACGAAAAAAAAAGAGATAATCAAGACTACTCCAAATCCTTACACTTCACCTATTCCATATCATGAGAGGCTTATAAAGAAGAAGAATGCAGACATGCAATAATTTTCTAAATTTTTGGAGATGCTCAAGAAATTGCATATTAATCTTTCTTTTGTCTATATATTAACTAAAATGCCAAGCTGTACGAAATTTCTGAAACTCAACGAGGAATGTATGGCAAAGAACCCTAATAGATTTGTTTAAAACCCTAATTTCTCAGTGTTGCTTGGCAAAGAACCATAAGCGCATTCAGAAATTTGTTGTGCCAGCCAGCCAACTTGCTTCTCCAAATTTCAGATTGAGGCCTCTTGATGAGTGAACCGAGCATTCATACTCTTTATATTCTCTTACAAAGTTTAGTTCATCTGCATCATCATCTCTTCCAATCTAGAATTTTCTTATACTACAGGTTGTGTGGCTCTTGGGGCTTGTTGATTCTGTCATTTCCATTGTAAATTAGGATAGTTGCACCATCCTGGATTGTATGTGTTTGAATAGGGATTATTGTTACTGGGGTAGTTTAAGTTTCTGTCATAATTGGAGACGTAATTAGCATTCTCAGTTGAAGGAGCAAAGGTGTTCCCACCTTAGCAATCAGTACCTGCATGCTTATCCCCACAAAAATCATAAGTCACCCCTTGAATTTTCCCAGCATTGTTAATCTGTGAACTGAACATATGTGTGAGCTCATATGTGATTTGAGCTTTGATATAACATCTAGTTCGTGGACCCCACTGTGTTTCTTTTGCTGAAACCTGTCTGACAGCCAACGGTAGTTGTTAAATGTCATCTCTTCAATTAACTGGGAACCCTCTTCTGGTGATTCTTTGTTTATGCTCTCTCCTACTGTAGTGTTAATGGTGCTTTTGAAATTTGGATCAATTCTGTTATAGAATGTCTACACATGCATCTATAGTGGGAGGCCATGGTGTGGGCAGAGCCTCAGCAAATCCTTGTATCTTTCTCATGCTTCATATAATGACTCACCATCGTATTGCGTGAAAGTAGTGATATTATTACGCATTTTTGTAAACTTGGATAATGGAAAATATGGCATAAGAAACTTCTGTGCCGTCTCCTCCCAAGTTTGAATTGATCCTGCAAGTAGGGAATTCAACTATCCCTTTGCCTTTTCCTATAGAGAACAAGGAAACAATTTCAGTCTAATAGTATCTGTAGATACTTCGTTAGTTTTGAATGTACCACATACCTCTAAAATATTGTTTAGGTGGAGGTTCGAATCCTCATTAAGCAACCCATGGAACATAGCTCCATTCTAGAGCATATGGATCAACGCCGGCTTAAGTTCAAAATTGTTCGCCTGAATAGCTGGCAGAACAATACTTGATGTGCAGTCCTGCAAGGATAATGCAGATAAATCCCCCACCGTCTTCCTTTCATTCACGACGTTCTCCTCTTCGCCAGGCATCATGACATTAACCATGTCATTTCCTAGAACAGTTAATGTAGAACAAGTTTCAAAAGTAGGATTCAAGTATTTGCGAACAAGTAAACCTTCTCTTAATGTTCTCTCGAGTTCTGGATCAAATTCTTATAGTCTTTTTCTTTGGCTTCTTCCTATCATTCACCAACTTCTAGGTAAAATACTGCAACACAAAAGAAAAAATAAATAAATAAAGATAAAACCATATATATAAACTAGATTAAGATAAAAACTAAAAATTATGATAATAATCGAATAATTAGTCCCAGTTAACGGTGCCAAAAACTTGATCGGATTAAGTGCAAGTGTACACCGATCAAATTGTCGATTCCACGAAGACTGACATCAATTATGTACCAATATTTTTGGCTTCTATTTTATCTAGAAAATTATAAAGATTTGATTTTTACTAAACTAATAATTAGCTATTCTATAATTAGATCTAAGCTGAATAAGAGATTTAACAATATGGAGAAAATATGTTAAGCTTTCGACTTCACATATCCAATCATAATTTAGGGTTTACTAATTTTATCATACAACTTATATTAATTTAACATATTTATGATTGTGAAATTTTCCTATATTAGATACTAGCCTATTCATAGTGAAAGTATCTATACTCCAGTTATTAACCCAACATATCCATATGCGAATTTAAATAAGTAAGAGAGCATTAAGTTCTATGGAATTCCCGGATTCATCAACCGTTGTTAAGCCAACTATTACTGAAATAGCACAAATCACCTCAAACGATTCCTAGCAAGATTTAATTTATGGCTATGATTCAATTGAACTATTAATAAACCTTCACTGTCAAGTTCTTCAATTTATTAACCTAGATCATCTAAATGTTGATCAAGTATTCATAAGCATTAAGGACATGAATCATAACTCTATAAGCATGAAAAACCAATATGAACACATGATAAAGTCTAAATAAACCTTCAATCCATCATAAATATGATCCATCTAGTCTTAGCATAAAGAAATTTAGAACATAATTACACTACAAGATAGAAAAGAAAAGGTAGAAAAATCCATAAGAAGTCAACAGGATGTCTTCGTTGATAGCCTTCCGGTCTTCGCCTTCTTAAGGTTTTAATCTTCCCTTAATTGTATGTTGTATGGATTCTGTAAATCTGAGTTAGGAGGGGGTTTTTATAGCTTCTAATCATGGGACTTATCACAAGTTGAGTCAATTTAGGTTTTCCGTCTTGGCTCGTCTCAAAAAATCTTAGAAAAGCCTAAACTCGCGTAAGTCAAAGCCTTCCGATGAAGTTAATAGAAGTCGCGACAAATCGTATGGGCCAGCTTGCACCCTGGATTACAGTCGTAGGCTACCTTACAGCCGTAAGGTAGGCCATAATCCCCTCTGCAAGTTTGATTTGCTTCCTGTTTCGATTCCTGGTAATCCTTGTCCACCCAAGATTCGTCTAAAACTCGATTTTCGTCCGAAATAGGTCTTTTTAAGCCCAATTCTCTATAAAACAAGCCCATTGACAATAAAACATATCTAATCCCTTAGATTGATCATTTGTTAGCCCAAAACAAAGTTATTAAAGCCAAATTCATGCAAACTTAACAATAAATTAAGAGAAATACGCATATAAAAGTATATCAAATAAGCACTTATCAAATTAAACCTGACTTTGTGTCTAGACTAGTTTTATTACATAAGTGTCAGACATAAGTATTGTTAAATTGGTGTTTAGTACTCAAATGTTAATTTGTTAAATGGCATGACATTATATTAAGCTCATAAATCATACATGCTATGATGGAATTCACATTAAGCTCGTGAATTCAAAAGTAAAGTTTTATGATTCAACAACCTAGCATTTTTATATCCTTTTGACTAGAAGATCATTTTTATCAAAAATAAAGTAATTACTTGTTGAGCATTATTTCGCTCATTCTTACTATGTTTTATAAACCTTCCAGAAGTGATGGATCGAGGAGAGTCCTCCAAAGGCAAGAACAAGTTAGAATATTATTAGGATGCATATTGTTAGAAAATAAAGGCATCGGATTTGTCTAAATTGAGTTATTTTCAATTATGTATTTGGCGACACTGTTGTATTAAATCCTGTTATGTAAGATCATCCCTCGAATACCAAGATCTAAAAGGAGCACTTGATTTTTCCTTGCATTTTTTTTCATAGGCTTTGCCTATAGAGTTGATGGGCATTTTGCTCCTGTTTCTTTCTAACTCTTATATATATATATATATATATATATATTTTTTTTTGAGATCAAGTATTTCTCCAGTAACCAAAAATATTCAAGAGTCACCATGGAAGTCAAAGTACTTTACCCTCATTTAACAATATTTCTAAAATATTTCAATATCTAAGAGTTAATGTGGAGTGATTTAAAACAGCTTATATCGCAATAATATGATAGCAAAGGATTTTTTAAAGTCTCTACGGCTATTATGGATACACAGTGATTTAACTATGCAAAATTCAATACATACAATCCTAAGCATGATTGCTGCAGGATATCGGCAGCCTAGAATGAAAATTTTTTTTTTGAACTCCAACATAACCGAATAAAAAGTCAACCCAGACTCGCCCATGGCCGTGGCCCTAGCCATGGTCAACCCGTAGGGGAGTCTAGAATGAAAAAAAAAATTTGAACTCCAACATAACAGAATAAAAAGGAAAGAAAGAAAAAAACGTAGGTTGCATCCCACGTAGTGCTCGTTTTAAAGTTGCTAGCCCAACTTTCATAGTTACTAAACTAGTTAGGATCTTTCAATATCACAATGACATTGACGGGGTCAAAAGCTCCTCCCGAGTATATCTACAATCTTTGGCCATTTACTTTGAATGTTTCATTTTTATCATTAGCAATTTCAACAGTGACATAAGGAAACACCTTTGTGACAATAAAATGGCCACTCCACCGAGACTTCAACTTTCTTGGAAAAAGACGAAGACGAGAGTTATATAATAAAACGCTTTGACCGACATGAAATCATTTTTCATGATGTGTTGATCATGTCATTTCTTCATATTATCTTTATAAATCCTTACATTCTCGTAAGCTTCATGGCGGAGCTCATCTAATTCATTTAATTACAATAACCTCTTCTCACCCACCGCTTGTAAGTCAAAATTGAGAAATCGCAGAGCGCAATACGCTCAATGTTCGAGTTCAACTGACAAATGACAAGTCTTGCCATACAGGAGCCTGAATAGTGACATCCCGATAGGAGTTTTAAAAGCAGTTCTGTAAGCCCATAGTGCATCATCAAGCTTGATTGACTAATCCTTCCTGTTATAGTTGACTGTCTTTTCGAGGATAGCCTTGAGTTTCCGATTAGATACTTCTACTTGACCACTGGTCTGCGGGTGATAAGCAACATCAAATCGGTGGGTAACACCATACTTTTGTATAAAATGTGTGCAATTATCACTGATTATCTCTCATGGTGTACCGAAGCAGGTAAAGATATTCTTTCTCAAAAATTTAACCACGTTCTTAGCTTCGCAAGTGGGGAGCTGAGATCGATTGCTTCTACCCATTTAGAAACATATTACATAGCGACCAGGATGTATGCATTCCCGTATGAAGAAGGAAAGAGACCCATGAAATCGACACCCCACACATCAAATAATTCACATTCTAGGATGTTATTTAAGGGCATCTCATTCTTCTTTGAGATATTTCTAGCCCTTTGGCATCGATCACAAGATTTAACATATGACACCGCATCTTTGAATATTGTAGACCCAGATTGCAAAACTTTAGAGGTTGTTTTGTTAGCACCAAAGTGTCATCCGGCCGGCCCATCGTGGTAATAATAAAGAATGTTTGTAATCTCCTTGTGAGCCATAAATCTTCTAATTATCCAGTCATAACATGTCTTAAACAGATATGGTTCATCCCACAAATAATACTTAAGCTCATAAAAGAACCGTTTCTTTTGATGAAATGATAAGTCAGGGGGTAATACTTTGCTTACCAAATAATTGAAAATGTTGGCATACCATGGGGATGTCATTTGGGCGGCAAATAGTGTCTCGTCTGGGAAGTTTTCTCGTATCGGTTCAGAGACTTCGGGAGTATTTGGAAGTTGACTTAAATGATTAGCCACCAGATTCTCAGTGCCTTTCTTATCTTTTATTTCCACATCAAATTCTTGCAATAAAGGATCTATCGGATAAGTCGAGGCTTGGTATCCTTCTTTTGAAGTAAGTAATTCAAAGTCGCATGATCAATAAATGCAATTACTTTTGAGCCAATGAGATAAGATCGAAACTTGTCAAATGCAAACACTACGGCCAGAAGCTCTTTCTCTGTAGTGGCATAATTTAACTGCGCTCCTGTCAACGTCCTACTAGCGTAATAGATTGGTCGAAAAATTTTATCCTTCTGTTAACCCAGAACAACCCCAATAGAAGTA
>JAUMHB010035610.1:0-17995 GCA_032359685.1 Pittosporum tobira | reverse complement strand
ACATGTAATAGATTTTTAATTTGGAAAAAAATAGAAAACAAAAAAAGTTAATATGATATACAACTTCTTACATTCTTGAAAGGCTCAGGAGATTCTTCACGAAGTTCTAGAATGTAGGTCGCTCTTTTCTCTCCAATACCCTGTACAAGTATACTTTGTTAATATACTTGACCAGGAGTATATAATTAATGGTGAAATTTGAATTTAAAAGCTTACCTTTAACCCCTTCAACTCATCCCTAAAAAAGTTAGAAGACAAGAAAATTAGTACTCGACTTGAAACATTTAATAGAGATGAAAAATTATAAATGAAGTATACTGAATTTTAAAATTAAATTTTGCAATTTCCAAGCACACACACCCTTCTTTTAAAAATTGGGTGCCGTGATGCCCATGACAATAGAGACGCCCACACTTCGATATCCCCAAGAAATTAGGAATGACCGGTTTATTTCTTATCAATGACAAGTATATAATAACCAATATATAGATATACTTAAAAAGCTGAAAGAGGTTGCTTCCTTCTCTATCATTTTTCCTATCGATTTGCTTTTCAGTTGGGAAGAAGAAGCAGACCAAAAAGATCTCTCTACTACCCTTCACCCAAATTTTGAAGAAAGCTACAACAACTCAATGAAAAGAACTAGGAGAAACAAATGAATAAGAAGATCCCCTATGAAGCATCCATGAAAAGGGAAAAAAGGAAATTTGATAGAAAATGTACTCACTTGCTAGCGCTATTTAGAAACTGCAAGGTGTCATGAACAAGAGAATTCTATAATCACGAAATCAAACCAAATTAGCAAGAGGAAATCAATATATGATACACAAGGAGACTTTATACGTATCTTGCATTGAAATTAACCTTCATTCCCGAACTGCGGTTATTGAACATTTCCCAAGGGCTGTTAAACCTTGCCAGCTCCCATTTGTCATTTGCTCTCAAATTCTGTCCTATTACTGGAGTTTTAGGTTCGAGAGCATTAGTAAAAGCTACCTGATCACTGGATGGAGTTGAAGAACATAGAAATTTCAAGTTGTTTGACAATTCTCGCAGTCTTGCACTCAAAGGTGGTGATTTTCCTTCATCTATTAGGTAGCTTTTATTCTCCTTTTCTATGGTATCAGCTGTATGTTAATGGAATAACAATTAAAAATAAGTAAATAAGTATATCACTTGAAAATCAATTTCAGAACTATAAAACTATTTGTTTAGTTTCACATCTACCTACCCTCCTCAGAAAGTGTCAATGCTTTAAAGTCAATATCAACACCAGGAGTAGCTTCTGTATGATTGCTTTCAATGTCTGGAGATATAGCCTAGGAAACAAATTAGAAGATAATGATCATGCATTTCTAGTAATTATTAGAACCCTTAATCAAAAGAAAATATTAATTACCTTATCGAGGAACGAAGTTTCTAGTGCATTGTAATCAGGTGATGTTGAATTTTCCTAAATGAATTCAAAAGAACCTTAGTACAAATGGTAATCTAACATATTTGGTAATAATTTGTATGGACTCTAGTAATACAGTTATTACGTTCTCCACCATACTGGTTGATTCTGCCATTTCATTGGCAGTTGGTAACAAAATTCCCTGGATTTAAAAATTAATTTATCTTGTTAATGCCCTCTGAAACTGTTAAGGAAAGCAAATTCCAAGTCAAGCTTACCTCTTCTTTACATATGACGGGTAAAGAAGCATCTACAATAGACTTTGCCTGTAGAGAATATTCTTTCAGTAAAGACATACAAAACAGACACAACTTAACACATTCACATGAAAATATCATGATGCTAAATTTGAAATAATCTCAAGGAAAAGTGAAAAATTTTCCTAGCTTTCAGGGCTATTGTTATGTGCAAGGAAAGATGATGAAGATAATAAATAAGGACAAGGTGATCAAGGTTCATTATTACAAATGAAAAGTCTAACCTGCTTAGAAGTAGTCAAAGGGGTTCCATCATCGAAAAGTTTCCTTCAAGCAAAAATGAGCCAAATATGTCATCGAGTATATTAAAAATAAATCTACTATACCTCTCTACTATGTAACAGGCAACTCATATAAATAATACCTTCCATTCACCATGACACTGGATATTTTGTCATGGAAACACACTCTTGAATTGGTTTCTTTCTTCATAGTGCTTGTTTCTTTCTTTATTGATTTGGTTGCTTTCATCATTCCACTGGCTTCTTTCTTCATCCCACTAGCTTCTTTCTTCTTAGTGCTTGTTTCTTTCTTCGTTGCACTGACTTCTTTCATCATTCCATTGACTTCTTTCTTTATCCTGCTAGCTTCTTTCTTCATAGTGCTTGTTTCTTTCTTCATTGCACTTTCTTTCGTCATTCCAGTAATTTCTTTCTTTATTACACTAGCTTCTTTCTTCATTGGAGCAGAAATAGTTGCAGGTTTCCCATTTTTCAGAGATGAAAGTACCATTGATTTAGCTGCACTCTTACTAATACTTCTCTTTGTGGAATCTGCAACTTGATTAATGCCTTGAAAAGACCGCGAAGCTAGACACGCTGTGTACATTGTGTCTTGACAAAAAGATGGATTCTACAATCAAGCAGAATATTTAACATTAATGCATGCTCACGTACAAGTCTGAAAACATACACTATCAAAGACTCTTTGAGCTAAAATTCACACAACTTACCAGGCAAGTAAGCATCAATACACGATTTGTACCCCCAATAGAGTCTTGCAATACACGGGTGAGTTTACTTTCTCGATAGGGCACACGAATTTCGTTCGTATTAAGGGCATGAATAACATTCATCAAGGCATATAAAGACCTGTTGATTTTAGTTGTGTCACCTAAATTTGTGGAATCAGTTCTATTTCTTCTAGTATCCTCATAACCTGATAAAATGGGAAATAGAAACATTCAAGTAAAGTATTATGTAAGCTGCTTGATAAAGAAAGACTTAGGATTTTGTTATGATTAGAAGAATTCAGACCTGCTAAGTCAACAAAATTCATCTTGCTCACAGCCTTAGTGTTTGAGTTTTCATCATAGGATAACATGTGTATCATCAAACCCTTGTGGCTCCTTCGTGGCAGTGCTATCTTTTCTGCTGGTTTACATGAACTATACCCACTACTATAATATAGCTTGTGAAATTCGGGTATGGATTTGATAGAAACCTATAAAGAACATTTGACATAAAAAACATTATGCACTGCAGTATTCTAAAATAAAAAATTGTAGTTCCTTAGATATCTATTCTAAACAACAACAAAAAATTCAATTCACTTGCCTGAGAAAGCCCTTTAAGTGCAACTTTCCCCTGGGCATTTTCAAATACTTGAACCTCGGGACGATTGGAATCCAAAAGGTCGTAAACATGATCTTGAAACACCTCGTAGAAAGATACTGTAATATATTTCCCAACAGCCTCTGCCATTGAGAGGATTTCAGTCATTGCTAGTGTTGCCAAGCCTGGCTTCTCCTCAGAGCCCTTCAATTGGACAGTAGTCAAAATAAGCACAATAAAAATTTGAAGGAAAATGAAATAAAAGAAACATAGAGTCACTTCTTCCATTCAAGAAAAAGAGTCTCATTTCTCAATTTTTTTGTTCCACGGAAAGAGCTCCACTTTTATTTATGTTAGTATACAATGACATTTTGTCCTCAACTTCAGTATCAAAATATCACCATCATGCCACCACAACTAAGCTAGTTACTTATTGTAATTAGGGATAAACATTGAAAGGAGAAAATCGTTAATATTTACAAAATTTCAATTGGTACGCTTTATGTGGAACAGAAATGAGTGCCAAAAACGTAAAACCAACCTGAATTGTGTAGGTTTTGCCACTGCCTCTAGCTCCATAAGCAATAACTGAAGCATTTTGACCATCAATAACCCCAGAAACAAGAGGCCTTATCTCTCTTGAAAAAATCAGACCAAAATCCTCATTTTGTTCATAGCAATAATCCATATCATATGCATATTTGCGACTGCAAAAACAAAAGGAGTGCAAACTTCATCTAATTAAAAATCTTGAACCCTAAACTCCAATAAAAATCAGGCCTTGTAAGAATAATCTTGAAATGGGCTTTCAGGGTTTTTCAAAATAAAAATAAAACACTCCATAAAGAATATACCCGGGTTGTTGATCACCGAAAGAGATTGTGACTTTCTCAGTTGACCCGCCTTCGTTGTGTTTATGAACGGAGATCCATGGTTTTGAGCTTCCGTTACAAGATTCAGTCTCATTATCTGTAAAACCTCGAATTTTGGCAATTACTCGGACTTTTCGAGTTGGATTTGAGCAGAAATCGCTCTTGGTGTGATCCGGATCTGCAATGGAAGCCATAGAGGATTTAGGTTTGGGACAGAAGACTTAAAAGCTTAATTTTTTGTGTAGCAAGTGGGCAAGGTTGATGATATGAATGTAGAAAGGATAGTAAACGATAGAAAGGCGCTCCAATTGGTAGAGTAGCCGTTAGGCTTACTTTGGTTTTCAAATTTGTGGTCTGGCGCTGCTTGGACAATTGGAGGCTCAAAGAGGTCCACAAGGGTATATTCGTCATTTGTCAGACTTTTTTTAATTTTTATTTTAATATTTATTTTTGGGACTTCACAAAAGACGAAAAACAAACAAAAGAAAAGGTGGAAAATCCACGAAGAATTTAATGATACCCTTTCAATTGTATTCAGCTGATAAATAATAGTAAGTGCTAATTTGTTTAGAATTCAATTTCACCTTTTTAAATTATCATAATCAATTTATAAAATCACACAAAAAGAAACAAAAGTTAAATTTTCTGATTGATTCATTTAGTTTGTCCTTATCTTTGATTTATATAGCATTTATGGTCGTAAGTGGGTAATAAATATAGTCAACATTTTTAGTTAATTAATTAATTATAATTATTTGTGAAATGAATTAAAAAAAAATTTCTAAAACAAATTATTACTTAAAAAAGATTTGGTGTTCTTTCATGTTGAAAAATGAATATTGTCAATTTATTTGTATGATTATTGATTTATGAAATAAAATACTTTAGTTTATAGTTTTATACCATTTTCCTTACGGTCCGTTT
This sequence comes from Pittosporum tobira, assembly GCA_032359685.1. NCBI lineage: Eukaryota > Viridiplantae > Streptophyta > Magnoliopsida > Apiales > Pittosporaceae > Pittosporum > Pittosporum tobira. Next base: position 12,933 of record JAUMHB010035610.1, on the reverse strand, counting down.
GTGAGTTTGGACAGAAAAAAAATTAATAGAAAATTCAAATCAAAGTAGAAAAGAAAAGAACATTTGTAAATTTTCTTTTTTTGTGTTTGTACGTTTGTAACATACAATTTAATAAGTTATTTTTTTGTGTTTGTGAGTTTTTAAAAAAAAAAAAAAAAACTTAGATAATACTATTATACCCTCATGATCCGTATATTCCATCATTCTAAAAGCTCATGTTTCATCAAGGTCAACATGAAAATTGGAAAAGCCAAACTTTGAAAATTTTCTTTTTTATCTGTTTCTTGCCAATTTTGAAGAGAAAATCACTTTTTTTTGTCTTCTCTTCTCTTTTTCTTTTCTTTTCTTTTCTATCAGATGATAAACTTACAAACAATAAATGGAAAATTTAATTTTGTTTACTTTTCTTTTCTCGCCAAAAAAGAACACACAAACAATATGTTAGTCAATAATTAAAAGTTAAAAACAGAAGTCACCAACATTTGTAGACAAGGCCGGATATATATCACAACTTTTCTTTGGACAGCTTTTGTGGTGGGCTTGGGGTATCCTTCAGCCGAAGGCCCAAATGTTGATATAACGTATTCTTCGTCCAATTAAAGCTAGTGAACCCATTCCTCTTTCACTGGAGTAGGGTTAAATTTTCTAATTTTATTCATCTGATTTTATGAATAACATTTGGTTAGAAGATGAGTCGGTTGATTGGCTTGTTTATCTTGAAGCCGCAGGTACCATTGACACGAAACTCAAGAAGTTTCAAGAAAAAAGTGTGAAAGCTCTCAAGAAATGTTTAAAGGAAAACAAAGGTTGTGTATAAATTTTTCCCATATCAAAATTTGATTTTTTGCAATATTATTGCACTATTTTTAGTGTTGTGTAGTTAATATATCTTGTAATTTTAACCAAAGATTCAAACTTGTCTAGAGGGATCCCTAAAAAAATAAACCAATTGACAATATTGATATATTGTGCACAACTAGGTGAAATTCAATATGGAATATGAAGGTATGGTGCACTTACTATTAGATCTAACAAAAATTCAAAGCATTGAAATGTTTTCGGGGTTTTTTAAATAATTCCGTATATACTCTTAGGCATGACATATCCCGAATTAAGATAAAATATGAGGGTTATGAACGCATGAAAAAATAATAATTCTTTATGAAAATAAATTCCGCCTATTACAACTAACTTGGGATAGAAGAAATTTTTGAGCAGTTGGTTTCTTAAAGTCAACTTAAGACCCCCATTTTTTTTTGGGGGGTAGGGTTTTACTTGGAATGGATATTATTGTTTCTTCAAGTTGCCTATTTTCAAATATTTTAACTGTAACTCCTGATTAGTGAGGGCAAAATAAATTATCTCAAGGGTCCATTTTAAATGAGACCCACATGCAGGCACATTTTTTAATTATTTTTATTGGCATAGATTTTGTGCTTCTTGAAATGTCTTTCTGTTTCCTGGAACCATGCTCTTGCTCTCAGTTAGATGCTTATATATAACATGAAAGTGAGACTCACAAATGAGTTGCTGGATTTGAATTTTGAAGCACTTGCACATGTGGGATTTCTTTACTTGTGGTGGGTACGGACGACAATTCCTAAGATTGACCTTGAGCAATTGTGCTGGTAGCATATATAATTTCTCAACTTGTCTCCATGTTCTGCTAACTTGTTTGCTTTGAGTTTACTATTCTGTTAGCTTACGCCGTCAACTGACAAGTAATGTAGGTTTTCTTTAAGCCTGCCCCATGTGCATCTTTATTCCCAAATAAAGAATATGTGGTTTTTTAATTTTCTAGCTAACACTGCACTCCATTCCTACCCTTGAGACGTATCTCAAGAGTAAGAATTACCAAGATTGATGGGCAATTCTGATGAAAATTTATACGAAAATCATATGAAAGTTTATGCCTTCAGATCTCTACATTGACTACACGAAATGGAGGAATCCTTGCTTAATCATGTTCATAAATTATTTTTCTATTTTCTTTTCATTTTTTGCTTTAAGAAACTGGGTTAGTCTACCCTAGAATAGTGGAAAGGGGAGGATGGCTGCAATTTGCAAGGTATAAGAAGGGTCAATTGGCAGATGCACCTGATTTTGCCTCTATTTACACTATTTATAGAGAGATTGTTTATTTAACTTAAACACATGAACAAATAGTCAATCAATTGGTGAGAATTTTGACCATCGCATTAAGCACGACCGTCGCTATACCTTAGGATCAGTAGAATATAGAGTTGGCTCATCCTAAATATCATATTTTATTTGTTGTATGTCCGTAATGATGAGACTAGTCAAGCACTTTGTACCGAAGTATCTAGCTCAAGAGCCTATGCATAACAGAATTTGACAAAGTTAATTCATATTACCAGCACATCCCTCCACCATTCCTGCGTGGTGCTACCCATCTGCTTTCATCTCTTCTTCATTGACCTTCTTCACATAAGAATCCAACATATAAATAAATAAATAAATAAAATAAAACTCATAATCCCAATAACTGCCAAACTCTAGGGTTAGACCTTTACATTCTTGCTTTGTTTATACTATATATTTGTACTTACAACTATGAAACTTGTCCTACAACTTAGGTATGGCTAATATAATATTGTCTCTCTGGGATTTTTAATGGTTGTCTCCTCTATAATTATTATTTCTATTATCTTAATCCAAGTATGTATGCCCTTCTGAACCTACATCTGTGTAGGACTGAGTTACTTGTTTTCACATCTATTTTGTCCTTTGCAATAAATTCTGGCGTGGCTCTAACTTATAATGAAATAACATGAAAATATGGAGTTCTTGTGTAATAGATTTCTTCTTTTAAAAATAAACAATTGTTCAAACTGTGTTTTTAATATCTTTTATCTTTGGATGTAAGAAGGTATGATGTGTGTGTGTGTGTGAATATGTAATTTTATATATAACATAAACCACCTCTATATAAGACTCAGCCCAACTGAACAAACTAACTCAATTCTCATATTTCAATAAGTTATAATGTCTGAATCTCAGACTTCCATAGAGCTCCCTGTACTTGACATCTCACAACCCTTAAATCCATCTTCTCTGTCCTCCGTCTTTATAAGCTGTAAAGAATGGGGTTTCTTTCACATCATCAACCATGGAATCTCAAAAGATCTTTACAAGCAACTTTATTCCCTTTCAAACCTTCTTTTCAGTCTCCCGTCTGAGATAAAACTCAAAGCAGGCCCCTTTTCACCCGTAAATACATACACTCCTCACTTCATTGCCTCCCCTTTCTTCGAGAGCCTCCGCGTTTCTGGACCTGACTTTTTCACATCAGCCCAGAGTTCTGCACAAACACTCCTCAACCAGGCAAATTCAGAATTCAGGTATGTGTGTGTGTGTGTGTGTAGGTTGTTCGATTGCTATATTAATAATTAAAACTTTGTATAATTTTCTGGTATATATGTTTTCTTTTGTTTTCTATGGCAGTGAGAAACTGAAAGAGTATGGAAGCAAAATGACAAGCCTATCCAAAAGAATTGTCGAAATTGTACTGATGTGTATGGGAGTTGATTTTGAATGGAAATTCAAATCCGAATTTGATAACTGCCATGGCTATTTAAGGATAATCAACTATTCACCGCCTGAGAAAGATATGGAAAAAGAAGTTGAAGGGCTAGGCATGCACACTGACATGAGCTGTGTAACAATCGTATATCAGGATGAGATTGGTGGGCTTCAAGTAAGGTCTAAAAATGGAAAGTGGCTGGACATAAATCCGTGCAAAGAAACTCTTGTGATCAACATTGGAGACATGATGCAAGCCTGGAGTAATGGAAAGTTGAGGTCATCGGAGCACAGAGTTGTTCTGAAGCAATCTGTGAATCGATTTTCCCTGGCTTTTTTTTGGTGCTTTGAAGATGACAAGGAGATTCTTGCGCCTAATGAAGTCGTGGGTGAAGGGAATTTGAGGGCCTACAAGCCTTTTGTTTGTGCAGATTATTTGAGATTCAGAGAGAGCAGCGAGAAGGGTAAATTTGAGAAAGTTGGTTTTACTGTCAAGGATTTTGCAGGAACCAGAGGATGAAGGTTTATTCTATATATTATCATTTTAATGTGTAATAATATGTTGATTCTTATTATGTTTAAGATTTTTTCTGCTTATCATGTCGAAGATAATTTGGGTCTGCTAAGATGGGATTAGGCTACAATGTTACTGGTCTATGAGAAGACTAATTTGCAGTCTTTCATGCGCAAATTGTAATGCAGTTATATATTATGTTATTAAGTGGATTTGGTGGCTCATTTGTTTCATTAAAGATTAGTTCATGTTGACCTTCCTGTATGCATTAAGACAGCACTGAAGTTGATCACACACACACATACGCGGACTAGGGAATGTTTTTAAAATAAAAGAAGAAAATAGTTTCACTCCCTTTTTCTGTTTTTTTTTTTTTTTTGTACGCCGGATGTCCCCTTAGCCACTACTCTTCCCTGGTGAAGTCGCCAAGACTAAATCATCCAACTAACATTCTTGATTGCCATGTCAATGGCTAGAAGAAACCTATTTTGATTAACAGGAATTTAAAAAGGAATACTATTATAGAATTTAGTTGGAACTAATTGAGTTTGTGATTATGCTTGTCCACCAAACTTCCTAACAATTATATATCATCTCGAAGGAATCTAATAACTTCAATTCATCAGGTAGTTCACCCAAACCGTGCACGTTAGAAGGCAGTTGGGAAGACTAAAGAGGCCAAGTTACAACTCAATTTGCCTGGCAGCAGCTTTAGATGACTTTGCCCAACATTAAATGTTTCCCCCATGCTACTGCAATTTAATTGGTGTGGGTCAAAGCTCTACTATGATTGAATTCTTAAACCAGCTCCAACCATAGCCTCCCAGCAAACATCCCCCCTCCCCTTTTTCCCAAAGAACCAAAAACAAAACAAAACAAGTTATATATATATATTATGTGATACATATATAGTTAAACATACCTCGTATATAGTTATATTGGAGGAAATTGGTGACGGCAGAATAATTTTTAACTGCAACTAGAAAATCACAAAAATATGGTAGCATAATTTTTCACTGCAACTAGAAAATCAAAAATTCTACATCGTAAGGTGGAACCCTGAAAGACGAGCCATCAGTAACAAAACGGTATCAAGAATGTATTACTCCCAAAAAACAATTAGTTAAATAATCACATGAGTATAAGAGAAAGATGATGAGTGTGGATTTGCCAACAGTAATAGCTAATATTTTGCTCTTTCCCAAGACAAGTATATGAGAGAACGCTTTACAAGTCATCCTATGCATACCATAATATTCAGGAGAACCAAATTATGGAGACTGGATTCCGTTGACGCTCACCAGTTGCAGCCCACTTTGCCCAGTTCTCATCTTCATCGGTGCAATTACTGTTGTGTACTTGCATCTGGATCTTTGACCTGCCAAATTTTGACGGACCTCCACATTTCACCTTCGAGGAGAGGGCATCTGGCATGAGGAGTCACATCGGGGTTCCCAAATTCACACATTTTTGCCTTCATCCGAACAACTTGCACTGAAAATTCCCAAAATTTTGCATACATAGTTTCATACATTTCATGGCCAGTGCCAAGATGAATATTTAATATTTCCCAGGTCTATACATCCCAAGCATTGCCCGACTCTGCAAATGAATACATGCCCTCCAATTTTACAATTCAATCTCGAAAGCTACTTACAAGTGAATAAATGAATGATGTATGCCAGAATTATCATTTTGTTTTTATATATATACACATATAATTAATCTTCAGGCTTAGGTTTTTTCAACACCATGTGACCAGACTCGTCCTTCTCAAAGAAACGCTCTATCAGCTCATCCCAGCTTTCCCTAGGTTTGCTCTCCTTGGATGATCCTCCCCCCATAGATGAAGAATCACTACTTGACTTTTCCTCTTGGTCTCCAAAGGTGCCGTATCTAGAAGGTGAAAAGGCATGGGGCACAGCCAATGATACCGCCCTTCGTAGTGCAGCCGTATACTCCTCGCTGTGTTCTCTCGCAATTGTTTCCTGTCTCTCCATCTTTTGTTTTGCTGGAATCTCCATAATAGGATCTTTCTCTAGCATTAACTGGATAAAGACCGAGATTATTAAATAAATTAATACGTATACAAATCATCAAATACAAAACTGCTTGTGTGCAGGGTTGGTTGATGACAAGTTACAATCTCAAGGAGAATCCAAAAATTTATGTCTAAATATCATGGCTTTGAACATTGACAAGCAGAGTATTTTTTTTCATAACTAAGCAGAAAAACTGAATACTTATATCGAAATAGTCGTATACTTGTTACACGAGTACGGGGTAAAATAGTTTTTACCCCACAATATATCATTCACTTTTGTACTTGAGCCATCCTTTTGGGGAGAACACCCTTTTTTATGCTTACCCATACTTCTGGGATGGAGGGAGAATGACTCTCTTTTTTGGATGGAGAGACTTGTTGAACTTAAGAACAGCAGATTTGTACAGCTCAAGTATTGAAGATAACAATTAGTTCTTTAACAAGCATTAACATGGTAAAATGAATTTGTGCCCGGAAATCGGGACCTCCAGAGTTTATAACATATATGTCCAGGAAGTGAAACATAGCTAAATGGCAACAGAAGAGAAGAGTTGATATATTTTGCCTTTGCCAGTTGGACACTATCATAGAGTAGTGAAGATAGAACTCACCTCCAGAGCCCTTTTGGCTTCCCTCTCTATCCAAATGATGGCATGGTCAGAAGTAGCATTACAAGATAGGACTATGTGCTCGAATCTTCCATCTACAGGTACTGCTGTTCTCACAACCGGAGGAAACCTTCCACACCTATAAACATACAAATGTACATGGAACGAATATTCAGAATTCAGAATGGTCACAGATCAAATTTTGATGACTTATTGTCATTGTTGTTGAACCTCTCAAGCCATCAACTCAGCACTTGGGCATAATAAATAATGTTTTCATGAAATACTGAAATGGATGACAAATTTTCTTTGTGAAATGGATGACATATGTATAACATAAATAGGGAAGTAATATTTCCTTAAGGAAATCTAACAATTCTGCAAGTTCCTCCTCTCTAAAAAAAAGAAATATATTTCCTTGAAGAAATAATATAACTATATAAGTAGGTCCCACCTTCATGTGAGAGGGAACCTTGTAGAAAAAATCAAATTTCCTGCTGAAATATGAATTCCAAAAATATAATAAGATAAGAATTTCACCTTTGCTTATTGTACAATTATATATACCTAAAGGGCTTTCTCTCAACAATGTGATAGAGACGACCTGGTGCATACAGCCTCCTTGGATCTCTGATCATCTTCTCCTCTGGGATGCATGTGTCTCTCATGCATCGAATGCATAGTAAGCATGGCAAACTGTTCAAAAGAAATTAATATGAACATAGCACTGAAAAACGTTATTGAGAAGATAAAATATTAATATTTGCAATATTTGATTACAACACCACCTAACTAAATTATCAATTCTGAATGGAGGACTTCAGTGGAACAATTTCTCAACACGTCTCCAATGTTCTATGGAAGTTCACAATCCTAAGTAGGTTTGCTAGGTTGATATTATTAACCCAGTTAAACACTTGTATGAAACTAGAGTGCATAAAATTTCACTTCTGCTATAAGACAGAAACAAGCTTTTCCAGGGTTGGTATGATGGAAATTTTAGGGAGCTAGCTTATAAGAAGAAGAGATGAAGTCCAGTTTTATTTTACCAGAAAAGAGATTTGAAAATGTCTTCCAATGGGGTGGCTGTCCGGGGCAAGAAGTCATCCTGCTTTAGAAGAAAAAAATTACTATTAGAGCGCTTAATGCAGCAACTGAAACCAGTGCAAAGTTGACATTATTGCATATATATATGATTAAATCTTCCTTAAGAAGCATAATCAGCAGGATGTCATGCCCTAACATCAGAAAAGCTGTATTGGCTAAGGTAAGTTAAACAAGAAATGGACCGCTGAAGTTAGCGCTAATTACTGAACTAGTCTATTATCATAAATCAGTCTTTCTCCCCCCTTTTTTCAATTTTTTTAATAGGTAATTTATACCTATAAAAATCTTGAAGCATGAATAAGCAGAGTAATATAATCATAAAGAACCACAACATGCATAGCTTTTCAGATACAGGCAACAAATATATTGAATAAAATCTTTAAAAAAAAGTACAAACCAGCATCATAACCAAAGGAAAACAATTTGAACAGATTGAATTCACAAATAGTAAAACTGTGAAACAGAGTAACTGGAACATGATGATGCAAAGAAAAACTGAAACAATAAAAACATTATACAAATCAAGAAAGGCCAGAAGTCTAACGAGTTCAGAAAATTAGACATTTAAGCCATGAAATAACAAGAAGAAAAGACTTGCCTGGAGCACAACTGAATCGATAACATCAGCATATCTCACTGCCAAATTTAAAGACATACATCTAGCAGGAGCAATAGCATAGCACCTGACCCTCTTCCTGTCAATTTTCCCCAATCTATCAAGATTCTGCACCACCACCATCGCTAACAATGCTGCCACACCAGACCCTAGGGAATGTCCCGTGAAAGTCAAAGTATAATTTGAGTATTTCTCTACCAATTCCTTCAAAATATCACATTCCGCATCCAAAACCAAACCAGCTGCTTTTAACAGACCATTATGCACATAACCACCATCAAATTTCCTTTGACCCAACTTATTATCCAGTAGAACTTGGTAATCGCTCTCCTTTGCCAGATTAAGACCCCTGATGGCAACAACTATGTCCGCATGGGCATGATCAACATACAAAATGTAGGGAGGGGCACGTCCATGAGTATCTTCGTAAGTTCGTTTCAAAAGTAACCAATCTGGATCAATTCCATATCCTCCAGAAGGTTCCCAAATTGGGTTCCTAAGATCATCTTCATAGACTGCCAGTATGTATCTACAAAGCCTAGGTACAGGTGCAAATTCTTCGGCACTGGCAAGGCCCCAAGTCTCACTATCATGGCCTGCAGTGTGAAGACACCGTTTCCATGCCCAGCGGGCACATGCTAAACAGTAAACACACTCAAGGAGGGGAAGGCCACAGATAATCGACATTTTCGCTTAGAATTTAATGATGCTGGCATATGTAAAGGAAAACAGTATGTTTAACAAAGATAAAGTATTACAGAGTTAATGAAGGATATAACCTTACCTTATAATGTAAGGAGCACTAAGAGTAGCTTGTTTTGGGCACAGTAGGATATGTTTGCAGGGAAATGAAATACTCCATGTGATTGAATTATAATACCAGAACACAACTGGATACTCAAAACTAAGTGGTCTCAAGTAGCCAGATGAGTATTTGACAGTCAATCTGACAGGATCTCATTAGAATTACCAGTACTTGAATACTTATATCAATTGAACAGTAGCCAAACTGAATTGATTATTGGATTTTGGCAAGAAAAAGTCAAATATGTGACTGAATTTGTACCATAATAGAGTTAAAGATCCGAGCTTTCTGTCATAAGGGTTTATGGGTATCAAAAAATAAATGATCCTCAACTATAATTTGAATGTCCAAAATACAAATGAAAAAAAACTACCCAAGTACCAGAACTGATCTAATGCACAAGCGATTTCACCAAGAAATGTCACAACCCAAGTTTTTAAGGCCTCCTTGATTGCTTATAGCATAAGATACAGAGAATTTGACTGAAAGCAATATCAAGAGTGAGAATCAGTTTTGATCATACAGAAGGAAAATGAAAGAGTTGTACTTTAAATTTAAACTGTGGAAATTAAGAAAAAAAAATAATCTTGCCGGATACCTGGACTGTAAGTCAACTGGAAAACCAATGAAGAATGGGAGTATTATTGTCAATAATTAATTTGCAGGATTCAAAATATGCTGAAGAGGGTGAACAACTATACTGGAATCTATGGGGAAAATGATTTCTTTAATATAAATTGGAGTTTAAAGGAACAGTGGCATTACCGAAATTACTACAGCTTTTTGTGGTATTTTTTATTCTGGTATTTATTGCGTGCTGGAATTCCAACAAGCGGGCGTGTTGAATTTTTGGTGCCGCATGTTATTAGTCACCCAATAACTTTTGTGACAGTTTCCTTTTTTGTTTTATTTGGTTATTTTGGTCGCATACATTCATTCATTTTGTTTTGAAAAAGAAAAAGAGAAAAATATTAAAAGAGGTAATCACTCATTTTTTCCAATTAAAAAGTCGAAAGTTAAATATCAATAATATTATTTAATATTTAAAATATTAAAAAAATATATTTAATATATGAGTGTACATGTGAGTATGTGTGTGTTATATTTTATAAGTTTATGAATAATCAATTGTTAGAATTAGTTATAAATGTACTTAAAAATAATTAAAAATAAGTTAAATGAAAAGCTTTGGAACTTTTTTTAAATTCTTTAATGATTTTTTTTTCTTCAGGATTATACTATACATCCTTTTAAAATTAAGATTGGTTTTTTTTTTTTTTTTTTCACTTTTTGCAAATTCTTACCAATTAAAAGTAATTATTTATTTAATTTCGTCAATAAATCTAAAAGTTTCTAAGAAAATTAATTATACCAATTTTCAATTGTAAGTTCACAACTTAACTTTAAAAAGTCAAAATGAATATTTCTTTTTCAAATCAATAAAATATAAATTATTGAAACACTATAATATGATTATTGTTATTTAACGATTCAAAATAGCTAAATCATGAAAAAATATCCAAAACGTGAATTCACTTATTTGAGCCGCTTTTCTGCCAAAAATTTAAAATTCTGTTAAGTTAATCTCAACATTTTGAAAACAATTTCCTTCCAATTTTCTAATTTTTATCGAAGTTTGATTAGCTGACTCAAACAATAATTCAAAAGTCTGAAACCTACTTTTCTTAACTATAAAAACAGGTGTTTAATTTCTAAAAATATCCAGCACATGGAGTATTAAAAAAAAAGGCCCAATTATACACAATGGCCCAAAACTTATCAACCCAATACCCGAAATAAAACTTGGGGCGGGGGGGCGGGAAATAGCTAGTCTTTGTGCATGTTTGGGACACTGCTTTTGAAGCTTTGGGACCATTTCAATGCAAACGCCACTTTTCGAGAAATAGTTTTTAGAGCATAAATGTAATATGGAGCTTAATTTTGGTGTGGTGAGTTTAATTAAGAGCCAAATGCAGTTTCAAGAAGCTGTCTATGCAGATTGTACCAAACAAGTGCTTTGTCGTCCAGCCAAACAGTTTTAGGGTTTATGGGTAAGGGTTTCATTATAGGCTGTTTCCCTCTCCTCCATTTTCGTTACATCTTTATTTTGCGGCGACCCTGTGATCGAATTTTCTGTATCGTGGTCAAACTCGCACCTAATTTATCCTTCAAGCTGCTTGCATTTTCTCATAGCAATCTCTGTCTTGTGTATATATCTACTTTGTATTATCTGATTGAATTAAAATCAACTTCTTTCTTGCATTTATGCCTCTTACTCAAGCATATATAGACATTTAAGCTATGTTTTGGACCGGCATTTAGTTGATAACTGTTTTGATAGTCGTGATTTTGCATACGTCATTGTATTGATATTCCCTTGGTTATGAATGTCATTCCTAAAATTTACAAATTTCATTTTTAGCCCATGTTTACCCCAACTATATAATGATGGTTGCTTAGTTAGTTGAGGTGGCATGATTGTGAAATTACGATGTTTAACTCTAGGTAATAAAAATATAATTCTTTTGGTGGAACAAAAATATTGAGAAATAGGACTCAATTTATAAGTTTCTGTTATATTAAAGTTTGCCGTAGTTGTATATGTACTTATTATGTTTATTATGTGTTATGTATGTGAACATATCTATGTTGGTTTTAGGAGCCCTTTTGCAATATTTATGTACTAAATTTTGAGTCCCAGTACTGACTCCGGGAAACTATGAGGGAATGGTAGAGAGAATTTAAGGAAAAAATAGGATAAATTTTTATTTCATCATGCCCAAAATGGTTACAGAGTAGCAGTTTTTATGGAGGACAAGAACAAATCTCAGTCGTTCAAGAATATTCTCTCAGATAACATTTGGGCCATTGGATGAAAGAAAATGACAGATAACTAAATAATTATTTGTTCCTCTTTTTGCTCTTCTTTTCTGTTATGTAATCGTTTAGTCAGCTGGACTCTCCAGGGATCCTTCTAGACCTTCTCAATTCATCCAACGTCTGCAAGCTTTCCAGCTCATCCCCAGCCTTTGGATCATTCTCCAACTCTTTTGTGATCACAACAACATTCTCCCCTTTTTTCGTGTCTTCAGCAGCAGTGCACGTTCCTTTGGCCACCTTATTATTCTCTGGTTGCTCTTTATTTACTAAACTGCCCTCATATGGCCCATTATGCATATCAATACCCCCCTCTTCAAAAGTCACCTTGTCCTCAAGGTGAAAGGCGGGAAAGGAGGCTTTGAAGGCAGCATAGTCAAACCAAGTTGACTCTTCCAAGGGTAGGGATTCCCATTGTATGAGTACCTGCTTAACCCAATGATTTTGGGACCATTTAAGTCTTTCATCCGCTATCATGAGGGGTTGTAGGATTGGCTTGTTGTCAAGACTCTCGATAGGTAAAGAAGTTGCCGGGGAGGTTTCAGTACTGGCATACCTTTTAAGAAGAGATATATGGAACACAAGGTGTATTTTGGAGCCCAAAGGGAGCTGTAGTTGATAGGCTACATCATTAATTTTCTTGGAAACAGGGGAGGGTCCAAAATACCGCTTACTGAGTTTATAAGATGATCTTGCATGAACAGATTGTTGCCAATACAGTTGCAGTTTCACCAAACGAGGTCACCTTCTGCAAAAGTAGCATCAGTGCGATGCTTGTCAGCTTGTGCCTTCATTTTTTGTTGGGCTCCAAAAAGGGTC